>JANQAP020000078.1:8763218-8796904 GCA_026874005.2 Erythroxylum coriaceum
AGTTTGGGTGAGAAAAAGGTAAGAGTGGTGAGATTAACATCTTGAAAAACTAAAAATAGAGTGAAACACAAGTGGAACTTACATTATTTTGAGTGTAAACACAAGAGTTAGTGTGTGAGGACCCTATTCTGCTTTACTACTAACTTTTTCTTGTAGGTTATAAACATGAGTAGTGAAGGAGAATAATACAAAATTGACATGAAAGTGTTGATAAAAGTTATCAATGAATAATTTAAGAAGTTGAACACCAAATTAGATGGTTTACAATCTTCATCAGCTTCTAAATTCACTAGAAGGTATGTGTTCAAGGAGGAAGAGGAAGATAAGTTAGAGTATGAAGATTCCAACTCTAGAAGAGGCAAGAAGGACATTTCCAAAAGGAATAACAATTTAGGTAGGATAAAGATGACGATTCCAGCCTTTCAAGGAAAGAATGATCTCGAGCTCTATTTAGAGCAGGAAAGAAAGGTTGAGCACGTATTTAACTACCATAACTACTTCGAGGAGAAGAAAGTGAAACTTACAGTTATTGAATTCATAGATTATAGAAGTATTTGGTAGGACCAATTAGTGATAAATAGAAGGAAGAATGATGAGAGATCAATTCAGTCATAGGAAGAAATGAAGATGGTAATGCGCAAGAGATTTATACCTAACCATTACTATAAAGATTTGCATAGAAAGTTGTAAGGGTTGGTTTAAAGGTCCAAGAGTGTAGAAGACTACTACAACTTGAGGTGGCCATAATTAGACCAAACATAAAAGACCGAGAGGCAATAATGGCTCGATTCATAGGTGGTTTAAATAAAGGGATTGTTGATGTGGTAGACTTACAACATTATGTGGAGATGGAGGAATTGCTACATAAGGCCATTAAGGTTGAAAAAAAACAAAAATCAAGAAAATCAGGTTTGACTTCTAACTCTTCTTGGAAGTCAACTTGGAAAGACAAAGGCGCCAACTCAACCTTGAAATCGAAAAAAGTTGTAAAGCCAAAGGATTCAGTTGCTACTTCTAAAGGTAAAATCAAAACTAATTCTTATTTTAAATCTCGTGATATTAGGTGCTTTAGGTGTCAAGGGCTTGGACATATTGCTTCTCAATGTCCTAAAAAAAAGGCAATGATTATGTTGGAGAATGGTGATGTAGAGAGTGTTGGTTAAAGTGATGATGAAATGCCACCATTGGAGGAATGCTCTGATGTTGATGTTGAAGAACCCGTGCATAGAGATATGTTGGTCGTAAGGCATGCACTAAATATTCAGTTCAAGGATGAAAATAAAGGGTTACAATGTGAGCATATTTTCTATACTAGATGCCAAATTAAAAACAAGGTTTTAGCATGATTAGTGATAGTGGCAGTTATACTAACATTGTTAGTACTTTATTAGTAGATAAGTAGAAATTGGATACCTTCAAGCATCCTACACCATATAAGTTGCAATGGTTAAATGAATAAGGAGAAATTAAAGTGGCCAATCAAGTTTTAGTTTTTTTACTATTGGCAAATATAGAGATGAAGTTCTTTGTGATGTGGTTAAATGCATGTTGGACATATTTTATTAGGCTGTCTATAGCAATTTGAGAGAAAGGTTAGACATGATGAGTACATAAATTGTTACTCTTTTATACTTAATAACCAAACCATTGTACTAACCCCTCTTAAACCTTTGCAAGCTTATAAGGATCATATTAGGATAGTAGCTAAGTATAAAATGAGAGGAAATCAGATTAATGAGTAAGAGGAAAAGAAAAAGAAAGAAAGACAACAAATGAGAGAAAAGAAAAAGAGTGAGGCCGAGAAGAAAAATTAAGAGAGAGGTCCTCAAGAAAGGGAGAAAAGAAAGAAATTAACTGGAAAAAGTTAGGTTAAGAGTGCTATGTTTGCAAGGCAGCCATTTCTTGTACTTATGTACAAGGATGTTTATTTTTTTTACTAATGACCTTAACCCTACTTTTCCTAGTGTGGTTGTTTCTTTATTACAGGAGTTTGAGGACCTTTTTCTCGAAGAGATACCACATGGACTATCCCTTTTAAGAGGAATTAAACATCAAATAGATTTCATTACCAGGACTGCTATTCGTAACCAACCTTCCTATAGAGCCAATCTTGAGGAAACAAAGGAGATATAATGACAAGTTGATGACCTGATACAAAAAAGATTTATGAAAGTTTTAGGCCTTGTTTGATTCTTATAATCTTAGTCCTAAAGAAAGATGGGACATGGCACATGTGTGTAGATTGTTGAGCCATAAACAAATAACAGTTATGTATAGACATCCTATCCCTCAATTAGATGATATGCTTAACGAATTAAATGGCTTATGCTTGTTTTCTAAAATTGATTTAAAGAATGGCTACTATCAAATTTGCATGAAAGAAGGAGACAAATAGAAAATGACGTTTAAAACTAAATAGGATTGTATGAATGGTTAGTAATGCCCTTTGGTTTAACTAATGCACCTATTACTTTCATGAGGCTTATGAATTATGTCTTGCGTGCTTTCATTGGAAAATTTATGGTAGTTTACTTTAATGATATTTTATTTTACAACAAGAATTTAAATGATCATGTGGAACACTTGTATGTGGTTTTTAGTGTATTAAGAGAGATCTAATTGTATGCTAAACTCAAAAAGTGTACATTTTGTATGGAATCTCTTGTGTTTCTTAGATTTGTTTTTAATTCACTAGGTGTTGATGTTGATAAAGAGAAGGTAAAGGTGATAAGGGACTGGCCTACACCTAAGAATGCGAATGAGGTGAGAATTTTTCATGGTCTAGCAAGTTTTTATCGAAGGCTTGTTAAAAACTTTAGTTCCATTGCTACACCTTTGAATGAACTTGTTAAAAAGAATGTTGTTTTTAAGTAGGATGATGTGCATAATAGAGCTTTTAATATATTAAAAGATAAGATAACTAATGCACCTTTGTTGTGTTTGCCCAATTTTGATAAGGCTTTTGAAGTTGAATGTAATGCATCTGGAATGGGAACAGGGGTTGTATTAATGCAAGACTCTAAACCGAGTGCTTATTTTAGTAAAAAGCTAAATGGGGCAGCTTTGAATTTTCCTACTTATGATAAAGAACTATGTGCATTCGTAAGAACTCTTCAAACATGGAAACAGTACTTATGGCTAATGGAATTCATCATTCATTATGATAATAAGAGTTTAAGGTTCTTGAAATCCCAAAGTAAGCTCAATAAAAAGCATGCCAAGTGGCTAGAGTTCATAAAAACGTTTCCTTATGTCATCTAGTACAAACATGGAAAGGAGAACGTGAGGGCAGCTGCATTGTCTATAAGGTACGCATTACTTTCTTCTTTCCAAACTAAACTACTTGGTTTTTAATTGCTTAAAGAATTGTATGCAAATGATTCTGATTTTGGCCAAGTGTGGGATGATTGTTATAAGTGTGCGTTTGGTGACTTTTATAGGCATGAAGGATTTCTATTTAAGAAAGATAAATTGTGTGTGCCTACTAGTTCTATTTGTGAGTTACTTGTTAGGGAGACTCATAGGGGCATTTTAGTGTCCAAAAGACTTTGGATATATTGTACGAACATTTTTATTGGCCTAAAATGAAACCTGATGTGCAATCTATTTGTGACAAGTGCATAACATGTAAGCAAGCAAAGTCTAAAGTAAAATCGCAGAGTTTATATACCCCTTTACTTGTGCCTACTCAACCTTGGATCGATATTTCTATTGATTTTATCATAGGTTTACTAAGGTATCAAAGTGGTAAGGATAACATATTTGTTGTTGTTGATTAATTTAGCAAAATGACTCATTTTATAGCATGTTCTAAAACCAATGTTGCAACACATATTGATAATTTGTTCTTTAAAGAGGTTGTTCAATTGCATGGTTTGCCCAAGAAAATTGTTAGCAATAGAGATGTTAAGTTTTTAAGTCATTTTTGGCGCACTTTGTGGACAAAGTTAGGAATTAAACTCTTATTTTATATTGTTGCATATCCCCAAACAGATGGGTAAACTGAAGTAGTTAATAGGATGCTCACTACTTTATTATGTGCTATCATACATAAGAACTTAAAACAATGGGAAAAATGTTTGCCACATATTGAATTTGCTTACAACAAGCCTGTTCATTCTACTACTTCCTTTTCACCTTTGGAAGTTGTATATGGCTTTAATCCTTTAGCTCCTTTAGATATTTTACATTTGCCTACTTATTAACATGCTAATCTTGACAGGAAAAAAAGGTAGATTTTGTGAAGGATTTACACGCCAAGGTTTGGGTTAACATTGAAAGGAAAAATGAACAACAAAACAAGCTAATAAGGGGTGCATAAAAGTTATTTTTAAACCTGAAGATTGGGTGTAGGTGCACATGAGTAAGGAAGATTTCCTACATAAATTAAGTCCAAATTGCCGCCTAGAGGGGATAGACCTTTTCAAGTCTCGGAGAGGATCAATGAAAATGCCTACAAGCTTGATTTGCCAAGCAATTATGGTAATATTATTACTACTTTTAATGTTACTAATTTATCTTGATTTGATGTAGTTGATTCGAGGATGAATCCTTTCGAGGAGGGGTGGAATGATGGGGATCAAGATACTGACCAAATGGCTTTAAATGATGTTAGGAAATTTTTCGAAGACACATTGCAAGGAATTGGAGGTCCAATGAATAAAGCAAGAACAAAACGAATGAAAGAAGCTTTGTAAGGATTAATCATGGAGATGCAAGAAAAGGGAGCGATTATTGAAGGTGCTAAGGCCTTACCAAGATTAATTACTTATCTTTATGTACAAGATGTTGGACAAAGATCAGTACATAGTGAACCAAGCTTGGAATCCAAGGCTGATCATCATGTAGAGGTTTAAAGGAAGCCCAATATGCAGAACTAAGATGCAATCAACAAGTGGGTTGGTTATGTTGATTTAATTAAGCCTAAATTTATGTTTTTTAAGTGAATAAGGCCTTACTAAGACTTATTAAGATGTGCGTTTTGGAGAAGACATTCTCTCTGATCATTTATACATGTTAGCCCAAGGATTTGCATAAATTCGTAAATTTAAAGTTCCTTTTTGCTACTTCAGTGGCCTAAATCATATGGAGGGCTTCTTAAATATCATCCAAATGTACTGGAATCAAGACGTGCATAGCTTCAAAGCCTTTCAACTTATGTAGAAGCTGAGGAAGGTAAAAGTTGCAGTTAAATCTCTAATTAATACTCATTCTTCTCCCCTTACCTAGCTTAAATTGCGACTTAAGGAAGCTTAACATAGTTACTATGATGCCCTTACGATTAAGTGTTAAGAGTAGTTGAAGTCAACGCATTGAGGGAATACCAGCAAACTCTAAATCTACAGACTTATATCCTTTAACAAAAGGCTTGTGTGAATTGGTTACGGGAAGGGGATACCAACTCAAAGTTTTTCCATTCCTTACTGCTCTCACGAAGGAATAAAAACCGCATTTCACACCTGATGGATAGTTCAGGAAACACTATTACTGACTAGCATGCTCTCTTGAATATGGCCAAAAATTCTTTCTGGAACTGATGGGCAAGGACATATCAGAGCCTTTAAATTACAATATGACACAGCTTTTGGCAAGCTCGCTTAACTCAAATATTAAGGAGTCTTTTGTTACTCCATTTACTGCAGAGGAGTTGAAACAAACCTTATTTGTTCTGAACCTTCTAAAGCACCAGGCCTCGATGGGTTCTCAGCTAGTTTGTTTCAATAAACATGGGAAATCACATGGAACTTATTTACGTAGGATGTATTGGAATATTTTTCTACATAAAAAATGCTACGTGAGGTGAACCATACTTATCTTTGTCTAGTGTCAAAACTTAAGGAGCCTATGCCTATATCAAAATTCTGACCAATTTCTTGTTGCAATATGCTATACAAAGCGATTATAAAACTGTTAGCGGGTAGTTTAAAGTTGGTCCTCAAGGAGATTATTCTTATCTCACAAGGAGCGTTCATATCGGAGAGAAACATCGATGACAATATCATGATTCTGTAAGATTTGATAAAAGATTATAATACCAACAATCAATTTGGAAACTATAACAAACATAAGATAATAACACAGTCCCTCAATCATGCATATTTGACTAAAATAGCTACATTAATCCTCAAGAAAAAGAGACAAGCCAACATGTAAATAACAAGATTCATAATATTCAAATACTTTATTCTCATCTTGATCAGTATAATAGAAGTATTAAAGCAATAAACCAAGTGAATAACTAAAATAAACTATCAAAAGCTAACAGAGTATGAGCCCATCAACTAACAGAGGAGTAAGTTTAGTAAAGCAATAGAGAAATAATAAACAAAAATAAGCAAACAAGTGTTCGGATGTGGGAGTTGCGGTGATCTCCAGCCACTCTCAAGCTTCTTGTATTAGCTCTCGCCTCTACTTCTACTTTGTTCTCACCTAGATGACTGGTTGCTCAAGCTACTTCAACCTCTGCTTCCTTTGTATGCTCTTTCTCTCCTTTATCTTCTTAGTCGAAGCTCTTCTTTGCTTCCCTTCTCCAGCTTCTTTCTCTCTATCTATTTTGTCCCCGATTAACTCTGTGGTGTGAAATATGTGTATAATGGAATGTTGGAATATGTGTGTCTAGTGTGCCACCACCCTCCTTACTCTTTTCATTTGTAGTCTATTTTAAGTCTAGGTTTTCGAGTCGTCCTCCCTGCACATGACACATAATAAGTTGATGAATTAAAGGAAAAATTGGTCATGGGGTTGACAAGTTAAGTCACCCTCGTGAGGGCACTTGTCACGGTGGTGACAAATTATGTCACCACCTTTCTCTTTTTTTTTTCCTTTTCATGCAAAATTACATGAACTTTCCCTTCAACCTTTATGTAAAATTTACAAAATAATCCAATTAACATTCATGCAATATTCACACCATTTCTACTTAATTTATCTCACATTTGGATCAAAACACAAGGATTTGTAACCAAAATCAAGATATGAAGGCAATTAAAAGCAATAGAAACTAGACACAACAATATTATTTTCCAAATGGACGGGCCTACAAATTAACCAATATAAGAGTAGCTTATTTTTGGCTTTAGATATGTATAAACCAAAGACATTTAGTAGAGTTACCGGTATACAATGTCATCCCCCATTGTTTAAATATCTAAGGGTTCTCTATTACTACCTCCAAACTGAAATTCTCAGACTGCATCCCTCTTTTGGAAAAGTTCAAAGGTAAGGTAAATGCATGGCCAAATGGACATCTATCTTATGCTGCTAGGGTGGTTTTAATAATTTTGGTTCTGAATAACATGTATATGCATTGGGCTGCTTACTTAGTTCTACCTAAAAAAGTGCTTAAGGAAATAGACAAAATACTTAAAGCTTTCCTATGGATGGGATCACCTAACAATGCTAAGGAAGAAAAAGTAAAGTGGAGTGAGCTCACTAAACCGAAGATTCAAGAAGGGTTAGGCATCATTTCATTGTCATCTATACAGAAGGTGTTAATGAGTAAAAGGATATATAGGCTTTTTAATGATAAAGGAGCATTATGGGTTAAGTGGATCCATAAGATACACCTTCGTAACACTTATTTCTAACATATCTCCCCTTCAACTTAACATTCACAGATATTTAAACAGCTACTGAGTTTGCACAACTTTATATACCTATACATTAAACATGTAGTTGGGAATGGACAAGACACATCCTTCTGGTATGATAATTGTTCTTTTGTGATTCCTGTAATTCGTAGACCAGAGTTGGGTCATTTGCATAGTAGACTACCTCACTATTCAAAGGTAGCGAGCATTATATCTAATAGGCAATGGAACGGGAACTTCAGGGGATTTACTTCATTAGAAACCTTCATACCTGCATTACAGGATACATAAAGTGAAGACAACATTATCTGGTCACCTCACTCATCAGGTTCCTTCACCAACGGCTCATGTCGCTCTTTGCTTGGTCAGGTATATCACAAAGTGGACTGGTATAAACTCATTTGGTAGCACAGAATAAATCACAAAGTTTTTGTTATTGTTTGGTTAGCAATTAAAGACAAAGACTCATTGGCATGATACCCAAAACATATGTGTGTTATACATGAAGCTTGAGGAAACCCGTTACCATTTGTTCTACAGTTGCCATTACTCTAAAACAGTCTGGGGAAGAATTCAACACATGATGAACTTGGAGAACCATACATATAAATGGGCATCTATGTTAAATTTCTTTATATCTCTATCCAGGCCTAGATAACTGAATATGGTGCTGCTCAAGGCTGGTTTTGTGACAACAATTTATTTGCCATGGAAGGAAAGGAATAAGCACCTGTATTAAGGACAAACTGTAGACAAATATCAAGTAGCAAATAGAATTCTCAATTAGCTACGAGCATTGATACTTGCTAAGAACGTGGAGAATCAACTCACCCAGGAAATCAAACACATATGGCATTTATAGTTAGACGATCCTGTTCCCTTTTGTTTGGAGAAATTGATGGTCCACCACCTATTTTTAAATTGAAATTTAGTTAGGTTAGTTGTCTAACATGACCTTAATGTAATGGTGTAATAGTTTTTACTAATGTGAATATATTCTTTTAATTTTCAAAAACAAATTTTGTTCATATCTTGATAAATCATATTGTTTCCTTAATTTAGGAGAAATCCACATTCAAGATTGATTTTTATCCTCACATTAAAGATTCCCTTTCTTATTTAGGTCTTTCCTACTTAGGTATGAACTAAGAATAGGTAAAAACTTTTCCTTATAGGATTAAGATATTATAATGCCTATTTAAAGGGCTATCTGATGTATTACAAGATCTTCATCACTATCAATAAAAATTGAGTTAATTTCTAGCAAACTTTGCTTGTTCTTTTGTGTTATTGGTGGAATACAAATCTGACGTATCAAGGGAGTGATCAACCTTTGTGGTGTCTTAAGATCGGGGTTTTAAGGATTTAGCTTCCTTAAGGTTCTAATTTGATCGTTTAACTTGTTTTCTAAGATTTTGGGCAAGCATAACAAATGGATCAAGAGTTCCTAAGGCAGGTCACCTAGTAGGTTCATATCCTTAAACCTAATTTGTTTAGTGTGTTTAATATAGAGTGAAAGGAACCTAAGATTATTCAAAAATATTAAATAGGCAAATATGCTCTTGGTCACAAAATCTACTATTGGATCAGAGAAATTCTATTTGCATATAAGGTTACTCAAGAATTGAGCTCCTCTTTTTCCTAAGGGTTATAGTGTGTAAAGCCCTTTATATTTTGTTGTATCATATGATAGAATAACCTTGTACTATAACTTTTTTGCTGCCCTTTTGGGCTTACTAATGAATCCATTTTAACTTTTGAGAAAAACTTAGTACTGGTCAATTATAAGAAAAAAGGCTAAATTATCTTCATAAAGAAAGGGTGCATATGAAATTTATGATCAAAGAGAATTTATAGTCGTATATACACCATAAGAAAATTGTGTATCAGAGAGGAAAAATAAAGCATTCTTAATGTGGTGAGAAGCTTTTTGGAAAGAGTAAGAGTTCTAAAGACTTTCTAGTTAGATTAGCAAATTAGAGCATTCATTTTTTGAACAAAAATCTAACGTTTTTTCGTTTACAATATAATACTAAAAGTTGTTTGGGGTGAGCAAGAACTAGTTGTATCAATTTAAAATCTTTGGATGTGTTGCATATATGCATTTCCTACATAAGAAAATGAAGAAGCTTGATGATAAGGCTATAAAGTAAATATTTCTTAGTGTAAGTGAGGCATCTAAAGCATATAAATTATTTAATTCACTAACAAAGAAGATTTTGACTAGCAAAGATATTATCTTTGATAAAGAGAAAATTTGCGATTGGAATAGGCAACAACATACCCAAGTCCTTTATAACTAGAATGTTGAATATAAGCAAATTTCAGCACTCTGTATGCTTAAAATTCAAAAAGGACAACTCTAATAACTATTAAAACTTAACCAACATTTGTTGAAGTTAATAAAGAAGAGGCTCAATATTTTCGTTGAATTAAAATCTGGTCTACTTAGATGGAAGATTATAAGGTAACTGGAATTGAAGATCTAATTTACTTACTTTGTTTTATTTTTAGATTTTGACCTTACAACTTTTAAAAGTGTTGTTAAAGAAGGAAAATGGTGAAATGTTATAGATGATAAAGTTGAAGTCATTAAAGGATGTGACATTTAAAAGCTAATCCATCTTCTCAATGGACATACAATCATTAGTATAAAGTGGCTCCTGAAAACAAACATTAAAGAAGTCAATAAAGTAAATAAGAACAAGGCATTCTTGGTGGTTAAAGGATACAAGCAGCAATATGGTTTTGACTATATAAATGTTTTCTTTCTAGTTGCTAGACAAGACACAATTAGGATGGTGTTTGCATTAGTGACATAAAATTCTTAGTCTATCTTTCAACAAGAACTTAACATTCTTATATAGGTACTTAGAAGAATATGTATTTTTCAAATAACCTCTTATTTATGTCAAGATTAGAGAAGAGCATATAATTTAGATATTGAGAAAAACTCAAAAACTAAAGCAAGCCTCACATGCTTAATATAATTGTATTAATAAGTATTTTCTTACAGATGGGTTTTCAAAATGTCTTTGTAAGCACACAATTTTTTTAACATTAGAGATAAAGAAAAAAATGTCCATTATTTTCTTGTATGTTTATAATCTTGTATTTTTTGGAATTGTGATGCTCTGTTTAAAGAATTCAAGAAGTCTATAATGAATGACTTTAAAATATCTGATTTTGGTATGATGCATTACTTTCTCATGATGGAAGTGGAATAATCAGTTGATTAGATCCTTATTACCTAAAAGAAATGTGTGGGAGAAATCCTAGATAGTTTTTAGATGAAGGATTGTAATCTTATAAATACTCAAGTTAAGTTTAATAAGAAATTGCATAAAGATCATAAAAGGAAGAAGGTTGAAATCACACTTTACAAATAAATTGTAGGTATTTTGATGTATCAAATTACAACAAGATTAAACATCGTGTATTATGTTAGTTTAATCAGTATATATATAGAGAATTGATAGTGTGTGTCAAGTGCACCACAAAATAAACCTAACTCTGCACACTAAAAATTTGTAGTAGCGGTGAACAGGTACCGTATCCACAGGGAATTTACGTGTAATTTTTGCAATGAAAATAATTGATGTTTAAGATAAGGGGAAGGGGGTTTAGTTGTTTGCAATTAAGAAAACAAAGTAAAATTAAACAAATGAAAATAAATTACTAAAAACAATATAAAGTGATGAATGTGTTAAAATTTAGTTCTCGGATCGATCTTAGCTTACACACAATTAAACTTCTTCTAATGTTTCCATACCTTTCTTAAAACTATTGGTTATAGATTAATAACAAATTCTGTTAATCTCAATTTTCTCTTGGTTTAACTAAAATAAGCTCTTTAACTAAACCTAATTATCGATTAACCTAGAATAATCATCGTCTTATTCTATCTCTTTCTTATTCCACAAGGGTAACTAAGTTTGAACATCAAAATGTTGGCTCAAGGAATGTGCTCTTAACTCATTTTAACTTTTATTCTTCCAAATTTTACCTAAAAGCAAATATGAACTAAGATGAGTATCATAAGCATTTCACAACAATAATAACTGTGCTAAGAAGTGAATGTATAAACAATCAAGCACGCGTCAAGTTCCCCCACACTTAGTCTTTGACCGTCCTCAGATAAAACAATAAAATCAAATTCACAAACAAAAACACTTACTTATTTTCTATATTTTCTGAGAATAGATAGCTATAAGTAAAAAGAATTAACTTTCAAATCAAAGAAAAAACTTAACATTCAATCAACAATCATCACCTTTAGAAACTGAGTAATCTAGTCGTGGATTTGGACAAAGTGTGTGTAAATAGCAATGATCCATAGGTACACTCAAACACCATTCATAATCATGACATTCCATGACTTTGCATATCATTTTATTTCTCTACCACTAGGATTCATGTGCATAATCATGAATCAAAGGACTTTAATGTGGGCAAGAGTTAATGTGAAATATGTTTGGATAGTGTAGTGCAAAAGCCATCAAAGCTAGTGAAACAAGAAAACACTCAATGGAATGTCAACTGCAAAAACGAATACTCACTCAAAACTGGGTATCCTCAGTTATGATGAATGCAAAAACTATATATCACATTTTAGATTTAAGCCCTCAGACCATAAACCACATGAAGCATAACCAATTAGAAGGAATCACTCATACAATTGATAACAAAACAATACATTATATCCATAAGTGGCGATCCTTCAAAACAACATCTAGCTTATATGCTTTGTACTCGAATCACCCATTCCATATAACTTTAGGAGGGAAAATTAATCATGAATAACTTTGCAAAACAAGTGCATTTCCTCCTTGATATTTTTTATTTAAATGCTTTTTTATTTGATTTTCTTTCTTTTCTTTTTTATAAATATAAAAATTGAAAGAAGCTACATTACATTAGAATTCATTGATAAGAGATAAAATAAAATTCCAATAATTATAACCAACCCACATATGTGCACACCCTACACTTACACTTTTGTACATCCACAAACATTAACAATCAACAAATGCTACACTAGCTTTAAAGCTTGAGTAAGACATTTTGTTATGTTTAGGGCATGTAAAGTGGTTAGCACAAAAAGAAAAGGCAAATAAAGCTCAAGTGGGCTTAACAAAGGAAAATTCATATCAATGGGTAGGCTATTTGGCTAATGTAACTTACAAAACAAAAAAATGCCTATATCATTTTCATGTTAATGCATGTGATAAAAATGTGGTCTTAAATAGAAAATCAAAGCAAAGTCAGGATGTACATCTCATGAAGGTCACACATAAACAAAAGACAATTAGACTGATATGGATGGGTCAGTTTATAAAGGCTCAAAATCTTACTGGCTTGTGTCTACCACTTGTTATTACTCTTCTAAAGATAATATATATTGACCAATCATAAGAGTAAAAATCCATGCTTAAGTTGCTATAAATTTTCTAGTTAGTTCATTCTTATATAGTCTTAAAAGCAATAGAAAAAGAAAAAAAATTTTTGTTTGTTTGATTTTTAAAACACTTAAGAAACATACATAAGCCCAAAAAAAACTTTAAAACATGTATGAAAACTAAGATCCCCACCCCAATACTTAAAACTTATTTTTGTTCCTAATATAACATCAAATGTAAGAAATAAAGTATTGAACAAAAACAAAAAATGCAAGAATGTAAATAAAAAGAAATCAACTTTCCTTGGGTTGCCTTCTAAGTAGTGCCTTGTTTCATATCGTTGGCTCGACTCCATATTACCCTTATCAAGTGATGCAATTTATGTTTTCATGCATCAACACTTCCATATTCTCTATTTGGAATCCTTCATAATATTGCTTGAATCCTTCATAATATTGCTTCAGGCAATATCCATTCACTTTGAATGTCTTTTTTGTTTTCAAACTCCGTATCTTGATTACACCAAAAGGAAAGACATGATTAATAACAAATGGACCGACGCAACAAGAACGTAACTTACCTGAAAATAGCATGAGTTTAGAGTGATAGAGAAATAGTTTCTGACCCACAAGGAAGTTTTTCCTCGAGATCATCTTGTCATAAAAAGCCTTCATCTTTTTCTTATAAATCATTGCATTCTGATAAGATTCGTTCCTCATCTCCTCCAACACTTGCAATTGCAAATTTCAATGCTCTCCTATTTCATCAAAATTCATTTTACATTACTTTATAGCCCAATACGCCTTATGTTACAACTCCACTGGAATATGATATGGCTTCCCAAACACCAGTCTATATGGAGACATCCTAATTGGCGTCTTATAAGTCATCATATAAGCCCATAATGAATCTTCCAGCCTCACACTCTAATCCTTTTTATTGGTTTGAATAGTTTTTCCATTATTAACTTAATTTTACGATTTGACACTTCAGCTTGGCCACTAGTCTAGGGATAGTAAGAGGTGAAAACTTTGTACATGATGTGATATTTGTTGAATAGCATTTCCATCACCCTATTGTAAAAATGGGTTACCCTATCGCTTATGATTGCCTTTGGCATCCCAAATTGAAAAAAAACTACAACAACTTTAGCATTATTAGTTTTGGTGGCCTTAGCTTCCACCCATTTGGAAACATAATCAAGCAATATATAAATAAAACCAAAAGATGGGGGGAAAAGATCCCATAAAGTAAATACCCCAAAAATAAAAAATTTTGCAGAAAAGAATGGGGGTTTGTGGCATTTGGTTCTTATGGGACAAGTTACTTGACCGTTGGCACCTATCACATGATTTGCAAAAGATGTATCCATCCTTAAACAATGAGGGCCAGTAGAAGCCACTCTCCAATACGATATGGGTAGTCCTCTTTACTCCAAAGTGTCCTCCATATGCATACGAATAATAAAAGGCTAAGATCGAAGGAGTCTTGCTTTCAGGAACACACCTCCATACGACTTGATTTGCATAATGCCTCTATAGATACGGATAGTCCCAAACGTAGTATTTCACTTCATTCTTCAATTAATCCCTCTGAGCTATTGTCAACACCTCTCTTAGAACTATTGGTCATAAAATAATAATAAGTTCTTTTAATCTTGGTTTTCCTTTAGGTTATGTTTAATTAAAACAAGCTTTTTAATTAAACCTAACCATCGAACAACCTAGAACAAGTTCTCTAAATTTAATTAGATAGTCGCATTATGAATATGACTAGGTAGTAATCACACGAGTTCGGGTTATTCAACCTATGTTACATTGTTCCTAATGATTCACCGTCATTATTAGCTATAAACGAATCTAAAACACAACGATTACATATTGTATTGAAAATTCTAGCAATGGGTTTTCATAAAAACAATCCAGTGAACACATTCATATCATCTTTACAATACCCAAATCAATAGACATAGAATAACAATAACAATCCATAAAGAGATGGATCCAACATAAAACAATGAAAAGATATTCTTAACTGTGATTCTAGGCATCGATTTAACCTCCGAACCAGAATAAAGAAACTTAGCACTCTATGGGTCTTGAAAGAATAAGTTTTCTACCCTTCACGAAGTCCCAAATTGATTCTTGTTCTTTTTTTCATCTAGATGTTCTATTTATATGAAAAATTAGGTTTCCGGATGTCTACAAGGTTTGATATATGACTATGTATCAAACCGTATAAGTAAAAAGAAAAGTGAACCTTGTGAAGATACACAACTGGATATATGGTCGTATATCTAACTGTATAAGTCCAAAATGTGTCTTCCAATTTCACACACAGTCGTATAAGTATATACATGGCCATGTATCTCCTAGGTTTTGCTAAATTCTTCTTTTTCTTGTGATTTCTTGTCCAATCCTCATCTTAATCTATCTCTTTCTTGTTCCATAAGGGTAATTGAGTTCAAAATTTTAGCTCAAGGAATGTGCTCTTAACTCATTTTAACTTTTATGCTTCCAAATTGCACCTAAAATCAAATATGAAATAAAATGAATATCTTAAGCATTTCACAATGATCGCATGTTTCGATATGAAAAAGTTTTAATATTTGTAAACCTCGATATTCTACAAGCACACGGGTCGTTCGCGTAGTACCTAAGGTGTCGATCCCTTGAGGAGGGTTAATTAAATGCTAAAATCTACGGCTGAACATAATTCAAAATAATTCAATGAACAAAACTAAAACAAGAAATTATTCAATCATGTAATTAATTCCAATAATCAAATTCAGAAATATAAACAAGATAGCAATTGCACAACCAATCACAAAACAACCTAAAAACTACCAATTGAGAGAAAGGATTTTTATCCGACTTTAATAAAAACCTAATTGATTATGAATTTTTTGGATTACTAGTTTTAGACGGTCCTAGGGTTGATTACTCTCTCTCGAGTTATAATCATTAACCCTAAGTATTAACCTTAATTAGATTATGAGAAATTTTAGCCTCTCGATTCACAATTTGTCCCAATCCTAAATTAGCTCTTAAGTTGTCAAATAAACTACCGAAAACCTATGCAAGATCTCTCATTACACAAATTTATCGGTTTGATTCAATTATTGATCTAATAAATTACCTAACTCTCGTTTAGCCCAATTTAATGATTTTCACTCGATTCACCCTCTCAGTTTGTTACCGAACTATAAAGTGCAGAAATTAAATCACAAATAATCCAATAAAAATACAAAAATTAAATTTCACTAATATCAAAGGCAGAATTCCCGAAGGTGAGTTTAGACAAATATCAACATTTAACAATCAGATTCTCAATGACTATCCCAATTCTATACATCAATAAAATTAAAAAAATCAAAAAAATACAAATAGGAACAAATAATGTAGGCAGCAACGGTGAGAAACCTCTTATTCTAGGAAGTACTTCACGTAGGCTTCTTCTCTGTGTTTCTCTTCCATCGTTTCCTTCCTCAATTCTCGATAATGCTCTCTAGGGTTAGGGATTGTGGCTAATGCAAAAGCTTCCATCTTCTGTTCTTCATGTTCTTTAAATACCTTGGCAGCCCTAGGGTTTTCTGAAGTCGAAAAGGTTTGAAAAATCCCTTGAAACTTGACTTTTTGTCTTGTTTGCGTGTCTGTCCGATGCAGGCCACGATCTTGGCCAGTATCAAACCTTTCTGTCACGATCATGGCATGGGCTATGGCAGAGTCTTCTGTCACGATCGTGTCCCTTAGGCCATCGTGGGTTGTCTCACATGTTTTTGTCACGATCGTGGCCTATTGTGCCGTAATCGTGGGCTATGGTTTCGGCCCAAAAGTCTTCGAAACTTCCCTGTTCTTTGACGTTGGCCTTGAAATACTAGTAAACATATCAAGGTACCTCAAAACATAATATTTAAGTTCAAAGACTTATACTAACCCATAAAAACACTTAAACACATAAACTAACACAATTCTAACCTAAATACATACTAAACACTCAAATTAACACTTAATACATAACAAATTAAACCCTAAAACATGATGCAATTCACACCTATCAACATCCCTACACTTAAACGTTTGCTTGTCCTCAAGAAAGCAAAACAACAAACACATAACAAACACAAAATACACAATGTAATAATGAGACAATGGCTTCAACTTTATGAAATACATTTAATCTTAAACATAATCATCTGAGTTATATCAAATCATTAACGTGCAAAATTTGTGTCTAGGGGCTTTGAACTAAATATACAAATTAATCTAGATCCAAGTGTTAATTTATTTACCCCTTTCAATTGCCACATACATTAATAATTCTTTGATTCTTCAGACTCTATAACTGTTCTTAAGTATGTTTTCATGAAAAGTCAAGCTATTACAAGTTCGGTAGGTTTTTATTAGAAAATATTATTTATTTATTTATTCAACATGGACTTAGTCTTTTTACAAGGAGGCAAACATTGGTAATGAATGTCAATCTAGTTACTCGACTAAGTCATGTTTTTATTAAACTATTTGGTTGGAACGTCATTACAGCTTTTTTTACGCGGAGGCACACATTTGTGATGCGTGTCGATCCAGCTACTCAGTTATATCACGTTCGCAACTGGCTACTAGCTCTATTCATAACCCGAAGGTCAACGGAATAGTTATTTATTTAACAAACATTTTTTTATTTTTATTTTATTTTTTTACCTACCATGTTGTTTTAGCCACTCGTTTCCATGAAAATACAAGTAAACCTACTTAAGTTGAAAGTCCTCCAATTATGAATAAATGTGGCAATTTAAAGGGTGACGAAACTTACACTAAATCCTAATTAAGCTGTATATTTATCTAAAGATCCCAATTCAGTAATTTTGCGAGCTAATGATTATTCATAACCTAATAGACTATGTTCAAAGTTAAATTAATTTCACTCCATCTAAGCCATTAACACATTCAAACAATTCATAAAATGCAACCTAACAACTATCATACCATATGCAAAATCACATACATAGCAAAACATATATCCCTCCCTACACTTGAACAACACATTATCCTCAATGTGAGAAGGGGACAAACAAGCACATAAAAGAAAATAAGAAACATAACTTATAGTAAAATAAATGAAATAAAAATAAAAATAAGATGAACACTAATTTGTAAAAGAAAAATGGGTTAAACAAAATCTCATAGAGATGGAGGTGGGGATGGTGTTGGAGGCAACGCCCTAAGACTCGAAATATCGATGGATTCAACAGATATCCCTGCTCTGGCGTAGTTGTGCTCGGGCCATCTCCTTTATCATTCTGGTGTGCTCTGCCAGTGTATCAATAACTGTCTTGTTGTTTGTGGAGATTGCCTCCAGGACTTTCTTCCAGTCTTGATATTTCGCTTCACGAACAGAGACTATCATAGCTTCTTCAAACTTGATGTTTGTTGTCATCTATTCTTCATCCTCTTGTTCTTCATAAGATTTGAGCACATCAATTATCCTGAATGAGCTACTAACCTTTGGATTCTTAAATACATCATTTATATTGAATGTCACTTGGTCATCATTAATCCGAAAAATAGGGCTCTCTTCGTGGACATCTACCCAAGATTTTTCTACATTCTTATATGGTCTATCAAGAACTGGTGAATAAAAGGAAAGGTTGACATTCTTTTCTTCATCCTCTGTCTTGATTTCTAGGTCTTCTCTAAGGTCGAGTTTAGCTTGATTTCTCACTGGTTCTTTTAGCCCTACCTCATTTCTAAGTGTGATAGTCTGACATGGCTCTATTGAATTTATTTTCATGCTGCGTAGATAGTTTTCCACACTTTGGTTACAAAATTCCCTAAAAAGCTAGCCTATTCAAACCTCTAGATTATGGATAGAAGAGGCATGATCTTCTGCTACTTGCTTAAACTTCTCTTCCAATCTCTTATGGTTCTCTTCCATATCCATAAGCTTATCCATGATTTTGTCCAACTTGGAATCCCATGAACTAGATTCATCTTGTCAAAATTCAAATAGGCCTTAATGTCCTATGTGAGTACTTATGTTGTTAGACCAATAGAAATCTGGGTGGTTCTGCCACCCCGAAGTATACGGTTCCATATAAGGATGATGATCTTTTCAACCAAATTGGGGCTCATTAAATTCTGCAAGTGTCCCTTGCGCCCTATAATATACATCCTCCATTATCGTTCTTTTTATCTCTTCTTAGCATTCAACTCTTCAGATGTCTCATTCTCACTCTAAGATGTCTTGATGTCTCTCTACTTTACCCCCCAAAATTTAAAAAAAACAAAAGATAATGGAAAAACCTTAGATTAAAGAACTAAGTTAATCGCCTCCTCGACAATGACACTAAAAACTTGATCGTAGGTTTTCATATGACAAAGTTTTAATATTTTTAAACCTCGATATTCCACAAGCGCACAGGTCGTTTGCATAATACCTAAGGTGTCGATCCCACAAGGAGGGTTAATCTAATCCTAAAATCTAAGGCTGAACACAATTCACAATAATTCAATGAATAAAACTAAAACAAGAAATTATTCAATCATACAATTAATTCCAATAATCAAATTCAGAAATATAAACAAGATAGCAATTACACACCCAATCACAAAACAACCTAAAAACTAACAATTGAGAGAAACGGTATTTTTATCCGACTTTAATGAAAACCTAATTGATTATGAACTTATTGGATTACCGGTTCTAGACGGTCCTAGGGTTGATTACTCTCTTTCGAGTTATAATCATTAACCCTAAGTATTAACCCTGATCAGATTATGAGCAATTGCAACCTCTCGAGTCACAATGTATCCCAAACCTAAATTAGCTCTTAAGTTGTCCAATAAACTATCAAAAACTTATGCAAGATCTCTCGTTGCACAAATTTACCAGTTTGATTCAATTATGGATCTAATAAATTACCTAACTCTCATTAGTCCAATTTAATGACTTTCACTCAGTTCACCCTCTCAGTTTGTTACCGAACTATGAAGTGCAAAAATTAAATCACAAATAATTTAATAAAAACACGACAATCAAATTTCATTAATATCAAAGACAAAATTTTCGAAGGTGAGTTTAGACAAATATTGATACTCAACAATCATATTCTCAACGACCATCCCAATTCTATGCATCAATAAAATTGAAAACAAATCGAAAAATATAATTGGAACTGATGATGGAGGTAGCAACGGTAGGAAATCTTTTTTTCCAGGAAGTACTTCGCGTAGGCTTCTTCTTCGTGTCTCTCTTCCTTCGTTTCCTTCCTCAATATCTCGATAAATCTCTGTAGGGTTCGGGATTGTGGCTAATGCAAAAGCTTCCATCTTTTGTTTTTCATGTTCTTTAAATACCTTGGTAGCCCTAGTTTTTTGGGGTCAAAATGGTCTAAAAAATTTCTCGAAACTTGACTTTTTCTCTTGTTTGCACGCTTGCCCGATGCACTGTCACGATCGTGGCCCAAATCCATGATCATGGGCTATGGTAGAGTTTTCTATCATGATTGTGTCCCTTAGTCCATGATTGTGGCTTGTCTCACATGTTTCTGTCACGATCATGGCCTATTGTGTCATGATTGTGGGCTGCGGTTTCGACCCGAAAGTCTCCAAAACTTCTTTATTCTTCGGCATTGGCCCTGAATCACTAACAAACACATCAAGGTACCTAAAAAACATAATATTTAAGCTCAAAGACTTATATTAACTCATAAAAACACTTAAACACATAAACTAACACAATTCTAACCTAAACATATATTAAACACTCAAATTAACACTTAATATATAACAAATTAAACCCTAAAACATGATGCAATTCACACCTATCACACAACAATAATCACTAAGTGTTAAGAAGTGAATGTATAAACAATCAAGCACTCATCAAGAATCCTATAAAAATGTATTGTCTAACTATTATAAAATCCTTCATTACTTGTAAGAAACTAGAGACTTTGAACTATTTTACAAAAAGGTTGAAAACTACAATTTATTAGGGTTTACTAATGGTGATTATAAAATATCAAGGTGATACAAAGACTAATTTGAGTTATACTTTTATGTTTAAGACAAATGCTATTTTATAGTCATCTAAAAAGTATCCAATTGTTATTTTGTCAAGTACAAAAACTTTATTTGTTACTACAATAGCTTCTATTTGTTAAGCAATTTAGGTAAGGAAAATACTTGAGAAGATAAAATTCAAACAACTAAAAGCTATTTTGTAACAATAACTCAATAATTAGACTCTCCAAGAATCAAGTGATATATAGAACAAGCAAGCATATTGATGTGAGGTTTTATTTCTTAAAACATCATAGCAATGATGGAAGAATTGATATGGTTTACTGTAAAACTTAAGATCATTGATGATAAATTTACCAAGGCCCTTGAGATGGAGTCATTCCTATAGCTTAGAATATTACCGTGTATCTATGCACTAAAAACAGTTAATCATAATTATGATCATATCATAATTTCAATGACATGGAAACTATTTCATCTATTTCATCTTTAATATTAAATATTCAATATAAGTAATAAAACATATAAAAGTAAAAGTATTTTATTAAATACATTAATAATCTTATATATAAATTTCATCTAATCAATTAGTTGTAAGAACACAAACAAACTTCAGTTTTAAAATTTGATGATTCATAAGGTTATGCAATTTACACCAAGTAAAATATAGAATGGTTAGGTTAGAATGAGAAGCTCTAACTTCTTTCTAACTCATTCTCTCCTTTCCTTGTTAAACCAATCGATTCATTCTTGAGCTAGAATATGTTTTCCTACACTTTCTTTATTAGTTAGCCCACATTCTAACACCCTCTGTTGCCTTTCCTTTTGAGTCATATAATTACTGTTAAAGGAAACTAGAATGGTAGATCCCCCTTCTGACGTCCACCCGAGATCTTCCAGCCCTGACTTTCCTAACTTGAAATCTTCCCCTTTCCCTTCTCTTCCTAGCTTGAAGGAGAATGGCTTGAAGCCTCAAGGTATAGCTGAACTTGTGTTGAAACAAACATAGTGTAAAGTGGTTGGTGACCCTAAAACATTTAGGAAACTCCACTACAAAAAGCTGGCAAATGATGGGAAGCCTATTTCTCCTCCCCTAAGGTGCTTCAAGTGAGACTAAGAAGTGGCAAGTAGTTGTAATCAATTCTATAAAGCTTTGAGGAAATGGTCGATAGAGCTATAAATCTTTGAGCTTGGCACATTTACGGAAGACATATGTTAGTCAAAAGGTGGAAGCCAGTTCTTACACTTGACAAATCCAAAATAGTCACAATTCTAGTATGGGCAAACTTCCACAGGGTACTTCTTGAGTGTTGGTCCTCTGTGGGGTTGACTCATATAGTCAGTGCCATAGGGAAACTAGTGAGTCCAAATGAGAACAATGTCTCCCTAAAGAGAATAGGTTTTGTTAAGGTGTATGTGGAGGTTGGCCTAGAGATGGAGCTTACTAGGGCTATGAAGATAATGAGATATGATGAAGAAAACAAGTTAGTGGAGATAAGATAAAGGTTTCATATCTATAGAAACCAATAAGGAGGGGCATAGTTAAAGTATGGAATCCAAAGAAGCAACAGGAACTAGGCTCCATAGTACCCTTAAAAGAAAGGCCGAATGAAACTCTATAGGAGGTCAAGGGAGTAGGGATAGAATTGGAGGATAAATTAACTAGTCCTAAAAGTCTAGAACGGCCTAGGGAGGAGGTTCAAGTTACTGTAAGTGAGGATCTAAAAGATGCAATGGAGACTCTAATGGTTACTCTTGAAAAAGGGAAAAGCATAGAGATAATGTATCCTAATGCAAGTGACATAGAGGTGCAACACACATTTGCAGATGTAGCGAAGAATGGGTGTGGCCTCTTCATTCAAACAGAGGTAAGGACATCATTTTGAGTAACTAGCCTAACTTTCTTCTAGATCTAGCTAAAGAAGACTCCATTTTGTGGAACCTAGCTCCAAAATTCTCCACTGTTGTTTGTAAAGAATTTTTTCTTAACACACACCTCAATGTTGTTGGTCCAAATGGATTTAAGATCCTAGCATTGCTCCATCTCATTCTTTCATACTATGGCTTGCTACTTTAGAAAGCCTAGCTACAAAAGATAGACTTAAAACCATATGCATTGATACAAGATGTGCATTGTGTGACTTTGATATAGAAGATCTTCTTTATATATCCTTGCTTACATATATTATATTCTTCTTACTTACATTTGTTTAATATACAGATGAATGCTACCAATGGGAATGAAGTACCCTCTACTGCCACCAATCTTAACTTCAAAAGTAGAGGGGACAAAACTTTGTTTAAGAGTGGGATTAGAATGTTAATCTATGGCATCTGAAGTAAGATGAATTCCAAATTATTCAGGGACATAAAGCTAATTATTGAAGAAGTATTGAGAATTGTGATAGTTAAACTAAGGATGATGACACTTGCCAAGGAACTAGAGTTGGCAACACACATGTTAGCATTATTTCAGGCATGTAATTAATTAAAGTGGCAAGGTCCTCGTAATGCATTTGGCAATTTTAAGTAGCTCTTGATAGGAACTCCCTATATATTCCTTGAAAAATAATACTTCACCTTGTAACTTTTTTCCCTTATTAATTGAACTTTCCTTTTAACTTCTAAAAAAAACAAAGAAAATGCTAGGTTGTCATCATTCAGGGGTTAGCAAAACAATTATTGTTTCTTCTAATTTTACATGCACTCGAAAGTTTTTTTTAGCTGTCTTAGGCTCAAGATATGAAAGTAATTCCTTATTCGTTATTAAAATATAATAAATACTGTTAGCACTGAACCTGTTTTTAGCGAAAAGTAATAGAGATAAAAATTAGGTAGTTGTAATTAGGCAACAATTCGTGAAAATAAAAACTAGGCCTTTTCATTAAGGATGACAATGGGCCGATCTCGTTAATTGTTTTAAAATAATTTTTAAAAAGTTAAAAGTGTAAAATAACGTTTTTTTAATTGGGTTCGAGCCTAGGTTGTCATCGTTTTGATTAGAAAAATTGGGCCTTAGGCAGGCTTAGGCCTGAGCCTAAGCTTGGCTTATGAGTCGATTCATTGAAAACACTTGAATTTGAGCCCATGGGCCGGTCCTTTGCTATCCCTACTTTTCATGCCAATACTACCGCTTCAATTAATATTGAATACTTGTATGGTATTAAATTACAACAATTAGCTGTTTTCGGTTACACGAAGAACCCTAATTTTCTTTACAGAACATTTCGGGAACAAATCTATACATGAATATAATGAATCAGTTATATAGACAAATAGATAGTGATAGATGAAAACAGTGGTTTTTATTATAGATAAAGTTAAACAAGCTTAATTGATTGGAAGCCTAAAACAATAAGGATATATGTAGGTTCGTCAAATTAAAAAAAAATTTGTTAATCGAATAATTTATTTATACAATTTAATAACTAATGAGAGCTTCGGAGAATCCACAAAGACAGGAAAACAGCTGCCACACACATACAAAGAAGTTGGTGCATATAAAAGTAATGTTTCTCATTATACATTGCTTTGAATATTTGTAGTGCGGGTTGATAGAATTTCTTTAAAGAAGATATTAACATTATTTCTATAAGAATAAACGATATGATATGCCTCACTGAATCTGATCAAAGGACAATGAGTACTTCCATTTCTCAAGCGTCAACACCCGCCTGCCGGCCGGTTGATCCGTCTCGAATCTTTTGTGGGCCGCTATGGTTACAATGTCGAGAGTCGGTAATTAATTCTGTTCCACTTTTTGGACTTGCTTGATTCAGTGCTCGAAATAAAATTGGATTATGTCAATATTAAAGTATTTTAGTAACTTATTTAAAGGAAACAAATTATTACAACTTTGACTAATTTTAGAACTGACACAATATTTTACATGACGTCCCACTCATAAATGTGGATTATTTTATTGATTTTTAAAGATTTTGTTCTCAATATCAAGAATTTACTTTAGTACTTATGTTTTAGATATCAATAGACGAATAATAAAGGCCATAGACAAGCTAACACGGTATGTAGGGAATCAGAGTTCCAATCATAGAGAATAAGGAAAGCTCGGATCCTAAGTTAACGCAGTAATCAAAGGACATATTGAAGCTGCAAATTGCTTGAAAGTTTGTTGATAGAGAGGTGCATGTTTTCTAAAAAAAGAGCTAATTTCAAGAGTGATTTGAACTTTTTTTTCCCCTTGGAATGGTCTCGTGTTAAGTTTTTTCCGAATGACATAAATCATACCCTGCAAGCTATTATGCATATTGTTGTATCCCATCCAATAGTCTCATCTCTTCTTTTGGAGTAAGTCGAAGATAACACTTGCATTTTATAATCTATATTTCTCCTTCATAACACTTCATATATAGGCGGAAAAATTACAGTCCAAGAATAAGTGCATATGAGACTCTTGCTTCATACATGGACAACAAGTTCAATTAATATTAAGGAAAGGAAATTTGTCAAGTGATCTAAACCTTTGTCTGTAGAATAGCCACATTACAAAAGACCACTTTATGTAGTGCCTTTCTACACTATACTAATTCACTCTTCGTATTTGAGGCGTTAGGGAGAACCTGCAGGAGGCATTGGTGAAGTCACCATTGTGGTGCTTAGTTCATATATACAAATCTGTTGAATCTTGGCTTTGTAAGTTGGTAACTAACTTCTGAAAACATTGTCTTGATGTTTTGCCACTGAAGATTTCCTTAACTTTAAAATTGTCGGGAAATTGATGCTAAGGAGTGTAGAGGTTTGATTAGTAAAAGGACCCCATAGTTGTTCCGCTTATCAAACTACGAAGAAACTCACTCACTATTCCTTATTTTACAGGTTGTGTTGGCTGAAATCTGCTCTCTAGTTTTAAATAGTAGTTTCAAAAACCAGGAGTCGAACTCTCTAATTCTTATTTCCCACAAGCTCTTGTTTCTTAGAAAGTATGGGTGCACCCATCTTACCCAAAAAGCCTCTTTATTAGCCCTAGTACTAAGTAAATAAAGTATCAAACATAAAACTTATCATATTATTATTTTTTATTTCATAGGTTTACATGTTATTGGAGAAGTGCTTATAATTTTATCTCTTGATGAAAAAAATTAATTATTTTTTCAACTAATTATGAAAAATATAGAAATTTATGTATGTAAATAAGTTCAATCATTTTTTAAAATAAAAATACTTATTATATAAAACCATGTCTTGTATTACTATATCCTAAATAACGCTCCATTTTTTACATATTCAATTAGTAATTAAATATTTTTATCTTAAATATAATTCAACTAGAGTATAAAATTAAAATGAAATATAGGTTCTCATTAATCTAAAATGATATATTAAAACCATGTCAAAAAATTCATTTTTAATGTAACATACCACTTCCTTAGAGCATATGCCCGAATATCCAGAGGATATTCGAGGACATACTATATAAGAATGGCACGTTAGAACAGTCACATTAACTTATTATGACATTACACATAACACAAGAATTCAAAATGATCAAATCTCCTCATTTCATTCACAAAATAAACTTACTTACATTGTACCATTACAATTCATATCCATGTATTTACATTACATAATATTTGAGAGTTTACAACTCCATACAAAATGTTAACATGAAATGAGAAGCTAAACAAACACATCCTAATTGAACTCCTCAGATATCAGCTGGCCCGACCTTTGATCCATTCTTGTTCTCAAAATGACAGTATTAGATTTCTACTTGGTTGCTTTAGAAGTTAGAACTCCCTTGTTTTTTGAAATCAATGTTGCAATTTTGATGAGTTTGCGGACTCAGTGAGGGAACCATCGTCGATGTGCTCACTCCAGTTAGAACACAAAGTCAAGTTTATAACCAATTTTAAGAAGTTTAACACATCATCCAGTATCAAATCCCACATCACATTTTGTCATATTTCATTAAATACAAGTACAACATGTATACAAACATTACATAACACTATTCTAGAACAATCCATTCATTCATCTCAATCATTCATATGATACATGTAAAGTTATATATATGCAAATGCACAAGTGACTCCATTTTTATTTTACTTTATTGTGATCGAGAGCCTATTTACTATCCTGTATCCATTGTGGATATCGGGTTCATTTCATTTACTATCTTGTATTCGTTTTGGATACCGGACTCATTATCAATTAAGCTTGTGGCTCTTTGTGCACAATTCCTAAGCTTAAAGCTCTTCTTCACGTTGGTCACTTCGGTCATAACTTCTTTATATGATCAGACATATCAATGTAATGAAATGCATCAATTCACATAATATGCTATCAATACTTTTCATTCAATGTGTTCATGTCATTTATCACATTCTTCGGACCTGAGTCTGGCATTCAACATTCAGTTGAGTACACATTCCATATTACACATACAATTTGAAAACACTTCCATATATAGTCCCAAGTATCAAACTCCTCAGACCAATAATGTTTGGAATCATAGCAATCATATAAGTAACCGTTCAATAACTGAAAATTAACCAAAAGCAAATCAATCATAGTGAGAAACATCTAGTTTAACTCACAATACGATCCAGATAAGCTATTATCTTGATGATCCGACAATGTCTGGATGCTGACGATCGATTTGTGCGTCTAAAGTCATACAATACACACATAATTCACTTATTACTAAGTTGTTCAATCAAGTGAATATTCAATCATGCACATGTAAATGTGTCATGTTCAATGTATGTTCAATTGACTTTCTGGCTATGTATCCTTATTCATAAATCTTGACCATTCAAACATCATAACTTGTATATAACTAGTTACAATTAGGTTTATACCTTAAGTAAACTTGATTACTCTAAATTCATTATTCATACATTTACTAACCCTTTTCAAGCAATATATTTACACAATTTTTGCCAATTCTCATTCATTTATACCTAATACACATTACCCATATCCTTTGGATCATATTTGCATTCATAAGAACACCTTTATACCTTTAACAACTCATAATTTCCAAATTTAAGCACATTGATATCAAGACAATCCATTCCTTAAGTTATAACATCAATTAACAACCTAAACTACCCTTAACCAATTAATCAAGCAACTATCTAAGTTCATTTGAAGCCCCAATCAAATCCAAATGCACCAAAGTAAAACGGCTTATCCTCATGTGGTTCAACAATTACCTAAAACGGAAAATTTTCATTTTAAAGCAGTGCCCACAATCATGGGGGACCTTCCCATGATCGCGAGATGAGTGCCCCGAAGTGCACTATGTAATTTCCCTTCATTTTCCATATTTTAGCACCTTCATACCAAATTCAAAACATGTTCAAATTAGTCCATTAATTATATCTTAATTATACCTTAATTATACTTCAATTCTTCATCAATTTCATCTCCAATTCCAACTCAAAATCATTTAATTGGCAGCTCATAAACTATTTATCTTTCATGCATACAAAAACAAAATTGAAACTTTCATTCATTTATTCTCATCATATATGTAGTCCTAATTTTCTTTTTTCAAATTCAAAAACACTTCACTAATACCTTTCTTTAGCATAAATTCACCTTCATTTAAACTTCAAATCTCAATATAAATAATCCATATAGCAACCTATAACCTACAGTTCTCATGCATCAAAAACAAAATAGAAAAGTATCCATCCAACACACTTCATCATCAACATCACATGCAATCCATCTCAATTCAATCCTCATAAACTTTCTATTACAACATGCCACCAAAGCTCAATAATTTACTTACTTGTTTAGCTCAAGTTCTACCTCAATTCATCAAGTTTACTTTGCCTTATATGCATGCGAGATCATCTCAAATACAAGGTGGGAATTGGATATGTTTTCAGCAAGGATAAAAGACAATAGCAAAAACAACAATGTTTTGGTTTTATAACTATCTTCTGAATGGTGAAAGCATAGATTTTTAGTATGCCAATTGGACACAAATTTAAGCAAAGCATAGGGATGTGAGGGTATGGTGTTTCGGTGGTGAGAGGAAAGGAGAAGAAGAATGAACCCAGTAGAAACTATCCCTACAGTAGCTTAACTCATTGGGTGCTAGGTGTCACCATTTCAAATGACATTTGTCACCCATGCATGCATTCTATTTGTCTCATATATAAGCTGCCAAATGTCACCAATATCCTAAGCCATTTGTCACTCAATCACTACTACCATTTGTTATTTAATTTCCTATGCCAAATGTCACTCAATGCTACTACCATGTGTAACTTATTTCATAGGCTTAGTCATCCTAAATTTTCATATGTCAATTTGACATTTTTCCTAAACTAAATGCACATTTTAATTCATCAATTTTTTAATTGTAACAATTAATTCCAAATTTACTAATTATAATCCACCAAACCAAAAGTTAAGACATAAGCAATACACAATTCACATCATGATCATTTTAAACCTTTCATAGCCTGGAATGTGTTAATTGAGTACACATACAATCTTGGCATGTTTACTAAATCATGATTCATATGTGTTCACGAATATTATGCATGTGAATGAAATGTACTTTATAAATTCTTAAATGATATGACTCAATAATCTAAGATTCTAGCTCTCGGTAAGTTTTAGAACCTGAGCTATTACAATTCTTCCCCTTTAAGAAATTTTGTCCTCGAAATTCTTACCTGATTGATCAAATAGATGGGGGGTACTATTTCCTTATGTTTTCCTCAGTCTCCCATATGACTTCTTCTCTCGAATGATTCCTCCAAAGGACTTTAACCAATGAGATTACTCGGTTTCTCAATTGCTTAGTATGACAACCAACTATTTTGACCGTTTCAGCTACATAACTTAAATTAGTTGCAATTTCAACTTCCTATGTCTGTAATACATGTGTTGGATATGACCTATATCTCTTGAGCATACTAACATGGAACATATTGTGAATTTGAGACATCTCTGGTGGTAATGCTAACTTATAAGCCAACGGTCCTATTCTCTCAGTAATCTGATAAGGACCTATATATCTAGGGCTTAACTTTCCCTTTTTACTGAACCTCAGCACTTCTAGCCAAGGTGACACTCTCAAGAACACCTTATCTCCCACTTGATACTCCATATCCCTCCGATACTGATCCACATAACTCTTCTGCTTATCTTGAGCTGCCTTGATCTTACTACGAATCAATTTTACCTTATCAATAGTATCTTGAATCAACTCTAGGCCTTCAACCATCCTTAGGCCCTCTTCATCCTAATACAAAGGCGATTGACACTTTCTATGATATAACGCTTCATATGGAGCCATGCCAATATTACTGTGATAATGATTATTATATGTAAATTCAATGAGAGTTACATATTGATCATATGCTCCTTGAAACTCTAAAACACAAGCTCTAAGCATATCCTCAACAGTCTTAATTGTCCTCTCACTTTGTTTGTCTGTTTGAGGATAAAATGTTGTACTAAAATTCAACTTTGTATCTAATGTTATCTGTAAACTAACTCAAAATCTAGAAGTCATTCTGGGATCCTGGTCTGATACAATAGATACTGGTACTCCATGTAATCTCACTATCTCATTAACATACCTCCGAGCTAACTGATCCAATGTGTTATTTTCTCGCATAGGTTAAAAATGTGCCAATTTTGTTAATCTGTCAGCAATGACCCATATAGCATCATGTTGCCTCGGAGTCCTTAGCAAACCCATAATGAAATCCATTGTGATCCTCTCCCATTTCCATTCTAGAATAGGTAATGACTATAACTTCCTAATTGGAGTCTGATGCTCTACCTTAACTTGTTGGCACGTCAAACATTTGACTGCATACTCAGCCACTTGCTCCTTCATCCCTGGCCACCAAAAATGTTGTTTCAAAGTACTATACATCTTGGTAGTACTATACATCTTAATAGTACCAGGATGCATAGCATAAGCTACCATGTGAGCGTCCTCCAAAATTTCTTTCCTCAAATCATCAACATTAGGTATACATAATCTCTGCTTCAACCTTAATGCACTATCTCTCAATTTAAACTCAAAACTCAAATTTTGCTTCAACTTCTCAATAAGCTTCACTAATTCTGGATCCTTACTTTGAGCTTTTCTGATCCTTTCATGCAATACCGATCTAGGTTTCAGCGTAGCTAACAATGCTTCATTCCACCCCAAACTTAACTCAACTAAGAACTCAACATTCAATGCTCTTAGTTGAACTACGTTTTGTAACCTCGATGTTTGAATTAATGTTACACTGCTATTAGATTTCCTACTTAACGCATCAGTTACAACATTAGCCTTACCTGGATGGTATTTAATTATGCAATCATAATCCTTAAGTAATTCAATCCACCACCTTTGTCTTATATTAAGCTCCTTCTGACTCAACAAAAATTTCAAACTTCTATGATCTGTAAATATCTGAAATGTTTCACCATATAAATAATGTCTCCAAATCTTTAAAGTAAACACCACTACAATAAGCTTTAAATCATAAACTAGATAGTTGAACTCGTGGGACCTTAACTGTCTTGATATATATGCAATCACTCTATTATACTGCATCAGAACACATCCTAATCCTTAGTATGAAACATTATTATACACAACATATCCTCTAGATCTAGATGGGATAGCCAATACCGGTGTTATAGTCAATTGGTGTTTTAATTCCTCAAAACTCCTTTGGCATTCATCTGTCCATCTGAAAGGTACATTCTTCCTTAGAGGCTTTGTCAAAGGGGCTGAGATCAATGAAAACCCCTTGACAAACCTCTTGTAATAACCTACTAATCCAAGAAAACTCCAAATCTTATATACATTTCTAGGGACATCCCATTTCATCACTACCTCAACCTTCTTTGGGTCTACCTATATGCCCTGTCCAGATACTATATGACCCAAAAATACCACTTGATCAAGTCAAAATTCACACTTACTAAACTTGGTGTACAATTGCTTCTCTCTCATTATCTATAAGACTAACCTCAAGTGCTCAGAATGTTCCTCTTTACTCTTCGAGTACACTAGAATATCATCTATGAATATAATCACAAAGTGATATAAGTAAGCTAAAATACCTTGTTCATCAATGTCATAAAGGCTGGCAGAGCATTCATCAACTAAAAAAGCATCACAAAAAACTCAAAGTGTCTATATCTAGTTCTAAATGTACTCTTTGGTACATTAGCTTCTGTTATTTTTAACTGGTAGTACCCTAACCTCAAATCTAATTTAGTAAACACTTGGGCTCCTTGTAACTGATCAAGTAAATCATCTATTCTTAGTAAGGGATATTTATTCTTAACTATCACCTGATTCAGTTACATGTAATCTATGCATAATCTCAAAGTCTCATCCTTCTTCTTCATAAGCAAAACTGGAGCTCTCCAAGGTGACACATTAGGTCTGATAAAACCCCTTATCTAACAACTCCTACAACTGAGTCTTAAGTTCCTTAAGTTCCACAGGTGTCATCCTATACGGTGGAATAGATATAAGAGCAGTACCTAGAATAAGGTCGATAGTAAACTCCATTTCCCTATCTGGGGGTAATCCCAGTAATTCAGTGGAAAACGCATCTAGGAAATCCCTAATAATAGGAATATCATGTACTATCCGCTCAGTTCAGGTATCAGACATATAAACTAGATAAGCCTCACATCTACTTCGAATCAACCTAAAAGCACTTATTGATGAAAACAATCTAGCTAGCACTGCTTGACTAACACCTCAAAATATTACTCTTGGTTGATTAGGAGATTCAAGAATGACTTCTTTAGTATAACAATTCATTACAGCCCTATGAGTAATAAGTCAATCCATACCTAAGATGAGGTTTATCTATTTTAACTACATTACTATCAAATCAGCTTTCGACTCAGCCTGATCAACCCGAATAGTACACCTTTACACACTTCTACAATCACTGTAGTACTACCTACTGGTTACTCACCTTTAAGTCACATTTCAACATCTCTCTCTCACAATGCAGTTTGATGCCAAATGTGGTGTGATAAATGAATGCGTAGATCTTGGATCTAATAATGCAAATATCTCAAATTGAAAGACAAGTAACACATTTGCAACAATATTTGGAGAATTTTGTGCCTCCTGTCTAGTAATAGCAAAGATCTTGGCCTGGGACTACGGTTGGTTACTCCGCACCTCAATTCTAACATTAGGACCTGCTGAACTTGTTTTACCCCTACCTCTGCCTCTCTTTCCTGCCCCGTTAACTTTACTTTACTGGACAATCGTCTCAGTCACTAATCCTCCTCTCACTCTAGATTGTGCTCCCAAAATCACAGGATAGTCTCTAATTTGATGCTTAAAAGAGCCACAACGTATGCAAGCTCCCAATATCTTCCAACATTCTCAACCATGTTTCTTTCCACCACTACAGGAAAATAGTGAATTACAGACGGAAATTACCGATGACAAAAACCAATATACCATCGGTAAACAAACTTACCGACGGAATAAACCAATGGCAGAAAACGTCGGTGATTCGGCCGTAGCTAAATTCACCGACGAACCTTGTCCATACCTTCGGTAAAATTACCGACCGAAAAGGTTAGTCGTCGGTACAATCAACGAAAAAGTTACCGACCGTCCAATATGGTCCGTCGCTAAATTTACCGACCGGTGACAGTCCCGGATGTAAATTTGTCATCATACAGTCGGCAAA
>JANQAP020000078.1:8797004-8807353 GCA_026874005.2 Erythroxylum coriaceum
TATGTATGGAAGAATATCTCTCAGGCCACAAAGGAATTTTACTATCAGGAGTTTGAGGTACAAAAAGAAAATATTATATTCTTTTTTAATTAATTTTTATACATTAATTAGATAAATATTATTACATATAAGTATTTATCAAATGTTTTTCCTTTTGTTTCAGAAAGAATTTTTTTAGGATTCTGAATTTGACGCGGTTATTTATAAAGTATGGGAGAGACAAGCACGTACACGTTATCGAGACTTTGGTGGTGCGATACGCAAGGCCGGTGTACAACTGCCTTATATTTTTGAATAAATATGGAGTTGTTGGTAGCAGTATTGGACATCACCTGAGGCAATGTCCATTTCAGAGCATAATTCTACCAACAGACGTGGAGGCCCCGGGGAGGGGAGAGTCTTCCTGTACATACGGGAGGATCTATTACCTACCATAAGCATGCAGAGAGACTTGTAAGTATCTACACTTTACATTTATATTCTAATTTTTTTACTTTACTGTATTTTAATTAAATTTGATGTGTTAATTTTGGAATAAAAATATGTGTATTATGGAGAATGATAATGTTATAAATGTCTGGTGCCATATATGGTTGTGTTGTTGAGTTATTTTCTTTGTTTAATAGTGGGTAAATATCATAAAAATAGAGGAAACTCTGCCAAAATTTTTATAAATTCTAGTTCACTTATAACATTTTATTCTTATATAGGAAAAGTATGAGCATGAGGCCTATACCCCGTCAGCTCTTTTTGCACACTCACATTAAAAATCATGACGGCGTGACATTCGTTAACAGCCGATGTAGAGAACTAAATGTATATAAAATTTATGGTTTAATATTAATGCTTAATAATTATCACTTACTAATATAAACATTGCTTTCTGATAGGACCAAATACAAGAAAGCATTCAACGACAGTCTCAGCAGTCTAAAGATGTTGATGAGACTCAAACCTGTCTTCATACAGTGGGTGGTATGGACCGTCGTGGAAGGATATTCGACTTAGGTTCATTTGTGAACACATGATATTGGCAATCTTCGTCCAATACAACAGCATCTAGTAGGCGGTTCATAACCAATGAAGTCCAAGAGCTTCGAAGCATAGTGCAGACATTGGCAACTCAGTTACAATAGTCGATGGAGTACATAATTCAGCTCCGTAATGAGATGGATGAGTTGAAGGGGAGGCGTAGCACCTCATCGCACTAATTAGAGCATTCGCAGTCACCAAATCAATAATGTACTTGTAGTCATTTCGTTTGAATTACAAATACTTATTATGTAAATTTTAATGTTTTTATTATCAATTAAGATAATTTTAACTTTATATCATCAATCAACTTTATGTTTAAACAAATTAAATGTATAAACAAAACAAATTATTATGCAAAGATAATTCATAATTGTTTAAATTATGCATCAACCATAAGATCGTCAAATAAAATTTAATGACAATATTTTTTTTTTAAATTTCTGGTTAATTTACTGACGGAATAACAAATGTGCCTTGGTAAAATCAACTTTATTTACCGACAGAAAACAACAAACCGTCTATACTCACCGACAGATTAACCAATTCTGTCGCCAAATTTATCGACAGGATTTACAACAGAAAAACCGTCAGTATACTCACCGACGGAACAAACATAACTGTCGGTAATGTTGTAATAAACTTACTGATGGAATAAACAAAACCGTCTGTAAATCTACCGACAGAAAAATATGGATCGTAAGAAATTTAGTGACAGTCGATTGCACAAACAACCATCGGTATATCTACCAATGGTTACATAAATTTTTCGTCGGTAAATTTACCGACAATCATTCTGTTATTCGTCGAAAATTATTACCTACGACCATTTCTACGACGCCTTGGCCCGTCGATAAATTCCATCGCTAACCTGACTTACTGATGGAATGTTTAGGTTTTCCATCAATAATGTCCGTCACTAAATGACATTTTCTTATAGTGTTTTATCCTTCTTAGTCAGAATCACAGTAGTAGTATACCCTATTAATTCATTAAACCACTCCTCATACTAGGCTACAGTGAGATTTCCCTATTTTAGATCGAGAAACTCTTTCGTCTACCTATCCAAGTAGATCTTTGACATATAGTTTTCCTTAAAGACCTTCAGAAAGTCTTCCCACATCAGTCAACAAGGTCAGGCGGAACTACCTAAGATAGTCTTCCACCACTGATATGCCAAACCTTGAATTAACGAGACTGCATAGTCAAACCTTTCATCAAACTCGTATTCTATCTGATTAAACACCCTTTCTATTCTTTCTAACCAACCTTCTGCCTCGGCAGGGTCTGTACTTTCATAGAAGTCTACAGCCCCCTGCTTCCTAAGTTTATCATACCTCCTTTCTCTCCTCTCAGGAATTCTCTGAGGCATTTGGTTAGACTGGGGCATTGGGGACTCCCTATTGGCTCCTATAGAATCAAGATCAACTGATTCTGTGACTCGATCTCTGATACTAGATGACCTATAACAAACAATAGATGTGATCACTATATAAGTCTTTCACTAGATGTCATACTTAAATTCTTATATATGTCCCTAAGGATACCAAACCATGCTCTGATACCAAAATTGTAACATAACACTTCCCTAGAGCATATGCCTGAACATTCAGAGGATATTCGAGGACATACCCAATGAGAATAATAGGTTAGAACAGTCACATTAACTTATTATGGCATCACACATAACACAAGTATTCAAAATGATCAAATCTCCTCATTTCATTCACAAAATAAAGTTACTTACATTGTACCATTACAATTCATATTTATATATTTACATTACATAACATTTGAGAGTTTACAACTCCATACAAAATGTCAACATGAAATGAGAAGCTAAACAAACACATCCTAATTAGACTCCTCAAATATAAGCTGGCCTTTGAGCCATTATTGTTCTTAAAATGACAATACTAGAATTCTACTTGGTTGCCTTAAAAGCTAGAACTCCCTTGTACCTGAAAATCAACGTTGCAATTTTGATAAGTTTGTAAACACATTGAGTGAACCATCATCAATGTACGCACTCCAGTCAGAACACAAAGTCAAGTATATAACCAATTTCAAGAAGTTTAACACATCATCTAGTATCAAATCTCACATCACATTTTGTCATATTTCATCAAGTACAAGTACAACATGTATACAAACATTTCATAACACTATTCCAAAACAATCCATTAATTCATCTCAATCATTCATATGATACAATTAAATTTATATATATGCAAATGCACACGTGACTCCATTTTCATTTTACTTTGTTATAACCGAGCGCCTAATTACTGTTTCATATCCGTTGTGAATACTGGGCTCATTATTAACTGAGCCTGTGGCTCTTTGTGAACAATTCTTAAGCTTAAATCTTTTTTTTTACGTTGTCCATTCCGATCACAACTCCTTTATCTAATCATGCATATCAATGTAATGGAATGCATCAATTCACATAATATGCCATCAATACTTTTCATTTAATGTCTTTATGTCATTTATCAGATTCTTTGGACCTAAGTCTAGCATTCAACATTCAGTTGAGTACACATTCCATATTACACATACAATTTCAAAACACTTCCATGTATAGTCATAAGTATCAAACTCCTTGGACCAACAATGTCCGGAATCATAGCAATCATATAAGTAACCGTTAAATAACTAAAAGTTAACCAAAAACAATTCAATCATAATGAGAAATATCTAGGTTAACTTATAGTACGCTCCAGATAAGTTATTGCCTTTATGATCCGACAATGTCTAGATCCTAGCGGTTGACTTGTACGTTTAAAGTCATGCAATAGACACATAGTTCACATATTACTAAGTTGTTCGATCAAGTGAATATTCAATCATACACATGTATATGTGTCATGTTCAATGTATACTCAATTGACTTTTGGGCATGTATCCATATTCATAAATCTTGACCATTCAAACATCATAACTTGTATACAGCTAGTTGCAATTAGGTTTATACCTTAAGTAAACTTAATTACTCTAAATTCATCATTCATATATTTACTAACCCTTTTCTTATAATATATTCACACAATTTTTTCTAAATTTTTATTCATTTATACCTAATAAACATTACTCCATATCCTTTGGATCATATTTGCATTCATAAGAACACCTTTATATCTTTAACAACTCATAATTTCCAAATTTAAACACATTGATATCAAGACAATCAATTCCTTAAGTTATTACATCAATTAACAACCAAACTATCAAACCCTTAACTAATTAAACAAGCAACTATCTAAGTTCATTTCAAGCCCCAATTAAATCCAAATGCACCAAAGTAAAGTGACTTATGGTCATCTGGTTCAACAATTACCCAAAATAGAAAATTTTCATTTCAAAGCATTGCCCATTATCGTGGGGAACCTCCCCAAAATCGTGGGATGAGTGCCCTGAAGTGCATTATGTAATTTCCCTTAATTTTCCAGATTCTAACACCTTTATACCAAATTCAAAACATCTTCAAATTAGTCCATTAATTATACCTTAATTATACTTCAATTCCTCATCAATTTCATCTCTAATTCTAACTCAAAATCATTCAATTGGCAGCTTATAAACTATTTATCTTTCATGCATACAGAAACATAATAGAAACTTTCATTCACTTAATCTCATCATATATGTAGTCCTAATTTTTTTTCCAAATTCAAGAACAATTCACTAGCAGCTTTCTTTAACATAAATACACCTTCATTTAAACTTTAAATCTTAATCTAAATCGTCTATATAGAAACCTAAAATCTACGGTTCTCATGCATCAAAAACAAAATAGAAAAGTATCCAATTCATGTATCATTTTCCAGCACACTTCATCATCAACATCATATGTAATCCATCCCAATTCAATCATCATAAAATTTTATTAAAACATACCACAAATCTCAATATTTACTTACTTGTTTAGCTCAAGTTCCACCTTAGTTCATCAAATGTACTTTGCCTTATATGCATACAAGATCTTCTCAAATACAAGGTGGGAATTGGATTCAGCAAGGATAAAAGACAATAGCAAAAACAACAATGTTCTGGTTTTATAACTATCTTGTGAAGGGTGAAAGCATGGATTTTTTGTATGGCAATTAGACACAAACTTAAGCAAAACATAGGGAAGTGAGGGTGGTGTTTTAGTGGTGAGAGGAAAGGAGAAGAAGAATGAACCTAGCAGAAACTATCCCTACAGTAGCTTAACTCATTAGGTGCTAGGTGTCACCATTTCATAATGACATTGTCACCTATGCATGCATTTCGTTTGTCCCAAATATAAGCTGCCAAATGTTAGCAATATCCTAGGCCATTTGTCACTCAATCACTGCTGCCACTTGCCATTTAATTTCCTATACCAAATGACACTCAATGCTACTGCCATATGTAACTTATTTCATGGGCTTAGTCATCCTAAATTTTCATGCGTCAATTTGACATTTTTCCTAAACTAAATGCACATTTTAATTCATCATTTTTCCAATTGTAACAATTAATTCAAAATTTACTAATTATAATCCACCAAAACAAAATTCAAGACATAAGCAATACACAATTCACATCATGATCATTTTAAACCTTTCATACCCCAGAATATGTCAATTGAGTGCACATACAATCTTGGCAATGTTTACTAAATCATGATTCATGTGTGTATGCGAATATTATGCATGTTAATGAAATGCACTTCATAAATTCTCAAATGATATGACTCAATAGTCTAAGATTCTAACTCTCAGTAACTTTTGGAACCCAGTTTATTACATTTAATTACTAAATTATATAAAATTTTAAAATAATATGTAAATAAATGAATTTTTCAGAAAATAGTGATGTATCATATTTTTATATTTAGTAAAAATTAAAATAAAACGTCATCATAAATATTAATTTTTTAAATCCAAATTAACGAAGAAAATGGTTAGAAAAAGAGCAATAGTACTATATGACAAATTTTAAGTATATTATATCATGCTTTCATCTCTTTAAGATTTTAAAAGGAACTTGGAAATTTGTTTTTTGGCTATTTTTACTTTCTGCTTGATCTAGAGTCATTTGTATCTTTTTAACTTGTGTAATGCAAACTTTATCTGTTGCAATTAGATTGGGTTATTTTTCTTTTCATTCTCCTAATTTTTTAAGCTTTCTCTTTTTAGTGTTCAACTGCTTCTAGACTTTTTCTTAAGTTTTTGGCACTAGACTCTTCTTAGATACTCCCCAAAACTCTCGTTTTCCAACTTCTCATTCTTTTAATTTGAAAATTTTAGTTACTTTCTTAGTAACTACCTTAAGCAAGATCTTTCCCTCTTGTTTCTTTTGTCAATTCATTACCATTTCAAGTATGAAAAAAGTAATACTAGTTACCTCCTCTCCCAACTTTATTTAAGTCCCTTTGTTCCACTTTTATCCTTCCCCTACTCCTCCCATCTCTCTTTTTAGTGTTTAACTATTTCCAAACTTTTTTTTAGGCTTTTAGCAATAGACTCTTCTCAATTACTCCCAGAACTCGCCTTTTATAGCTTCTCATTCTTTTATTTTCCAAAATTTAGTTACTTTCCTAATAACTACCTTAAGCAGGATCTTTCCCTCCTAATTCTATTGTCGATTCATTACCATTTCAAGTATAGAAATAGTACTACTAGCTACCTCCTCTCCTAACTCTATTCAAGTCTCTCTATTCTACTTTTTCTTTCACCGCTCTCCTCCCATCCCTTAAGCCTATTATCTTTCCTGGATCTTCAACTCAGGCAATTTCCTTTGTAAGTTGTTAGAGACCAATATCGTTTTGAAAAATTGAGATACTTACCTCCTATAACCTTAGTTACAAGTTTCATTGTTCCACCGCCAATTGAAATTCTTAAAGTCAAAACATCAAAATAGTCCTCCATTATAGTGAGATACTTTCTAGGCAAAAGACTTATCTTCCTAATCTCAAACCTATTTGCTTAGAATAATAGAAAAAATTCAAGATTAGAGTCGATTATCATTATTGAAGTTGATCTACCTATTTTCGAATTCAATTTTATAGTAAACATGCAAAAGATTTTAAAGGCTCACATTAACAAAAAAGTCAATTTTCTTATAAAAATGAAACTTAGTCTTAATCTAAAGAAACTAACAATATTAACGATGAAACATGTCCCCATTTGGTTCAATTTTCATAATATAACATTAAAATATTGCTTTACAATAAAATTTAGCTATCTTGCGATATGGTGAGCCTATTTGTCAATGATGTTACTGTATAAATGATGAGGATATGTTATGCGAGAGTTTGCATTAGTGTAAAGCTTAGAATAGAACTACCACAATCCATTCATTTATTAAAGTTATATGAAGATGACAATCTTACAAAAGCTATGGTTATAATCAACTATCAATAGCAGCCAATACACAACCAACAACACAAATTATAGAAGCTAATAGGTAGAAGTTTCTAAAAGGTGACTATTGCAAACTTTTGGGACTAAACTCATTGTAGGAATTAAAATACTCATTATTTCAAGGTCCACAACCTATACCCTTACTAGAAAATTCTCCTAGCACTGACTTTACGTACAATATGTAGATTAATAATGTAATAATACTCGATGCCAAACTTTTTCCATTAAGTGATACCTCAACAATTGATACTTCAACAAATGATACCCTAAAGGCTAGTGTTTTTAATAAGTGAAAGGTCAAAGGTAGATACTTCAGCCAATTTAGGAAGATTAGAGATTATTAATGCTCTACAAATTATGGTTGCAGGATGCAAATCTAACTCTATTTTCTTAATTAGACATGAAGAAACTAAAAAGGATGGGACAAACCAAGTTGAAGATCTCCAGATCACACTCAATAATAAAGTAAGATCCTTTGATGAAGACCTTAAAAAAAACCAAATCCAAGGCCTTCATTATTGTATAAAGATCACTCTAATGTTAGTGATTGCATGGAATATAAGAGGGCTTAACTCCCCTAAAAAGCAATAAGTAGTTCATGATTTTATTTTAACAAGAAGCCTTACCTTATAGGATTTCTATAAACAAAAATAACTGCTAACTATTATAAAAATAGTATGTGATTTTATGAAAATTTAGAACTTATCAATAACTACCAACACAATTTCAATGGTAAAATTATTATTGCTTTTAACCCTAATAAATTTAGAATCCTCTAAAACAAATTCACTAATCAATTAATCAACGTCTCCTTATTTTGATCCCAAACTCTACTTAATTTGCTTCACCTTCATTTATATTACTAACATGGCATGACAAATAAGTTCTCTCTAAAATGAGTTAAGAGCTACTCACTTAAATATAAGGTCACCGTGCATGATCCTGGGGGACTTAAATAACAACACATTCTCAGAAGATTATGAAGGAATCAATTTAAGCTTTAATTATGCCAATGATGATTTTAGGGTATGAGCTACTAATCCAAGATGTGAAGGCTATCACTTCACCTAAAGCAATATGTAAATTGGAAAGTGGTTAATTCCAAGGAAGTTAGATAGATCATTAATCAATTCTTGTTAGATGTCTGAATTCTATCTCAATATAGCTCACTTTATTGAAAATTTCTATTCATATATTCCCCGATTGAAATCTATAAGCTAATAGGTGACATAACCAGGAAATTACCATTTAGATTTACTAATAACTTAACCAACTTAAAGGGTTATCAGGAAGAAGTGGCAAAGGGTATAACTTCTAACTTCTAAGGTTTTAAAGTTTAAAAATGTATGAAAATTATTAGTTATGAAATAAGAACTCAAAGACCATAATAAAAAACACTTTAACAATATAAGCCAATTATCCAGAATTCTAGAGACATCCTTAACAAAGCTCAAAGTGAGTTAGACTTGAAACCAACTTATGAGGTCTTACAGTTTAAGGAGAAACAAGCTTTATCAAACTATACCTAAGCCTCAGATGTCCATAATTCAAACCTAATAAAGAAATCAAGGGTTAATGGGTAAAAAAGAAGACAAAAATACCGTTTATGTTTACAATGCCATCTTAGCCAAAAAGAATCACAACAAGATCTCCTCTTTAAACAAAATGGAGAAATTTTAATAACAGATTAAAATTTTGGATCTCAACTACTTACAAAACAACTCCATATACTTTTAATAATTTTTACTCTTCTATGTAGGTCTTAAAAGACTTCATCTAACTAATCTACAATAAGCAATCAAACTCCTTATGCAAATATGTTAACATATTACATGTTGAAAAGACTTCATTTAGCATTAACCCTCCAGTGATTTAGACCTAATAAGCTAAATGCACTAATTTTTTTAGAATACTTGGAACCTAACAGGAGACCTGATAGGAGATTAAGTCACTAAATCAATCATAAATTCTTCTATAATGACAAGATGTTGAAGAAGGTCAGAAAATTGTAAATTTATCTCATTCCGAAACTGCTAATCCCTTCTTCCCTTTAAGAATTTAAATTGATATCTTACTGCAAGATAAATACTAGAGCATTTTGATCCACATTAGGGAGCTTTCATTCAAGGCATATTTGTAAGTGACAATATCCTTATTTCTTAAGAATTATTCAGGAACTATCACAAGAAATCAACTAATATAAGTTGTTCCATTAAAATAGATTTTAATAATTCTTTTAACTCACTCAATTAAGATTTCCTCTTTGATAGTATTGCATATTTTGGTTTTCCATAAGCTTTCAATAACTAGGTTAAGCAATTTATGACAACCACCTCCTTTAGCATCATTATCAATGGTAAGTATTCAAAGGAACTAAAGGGTTTAGGCAAGGTGATCACCTTTTCCTATACCTTTTCACCTTATACATTAAGGTAACTACTAGACTTATTAAACACAACATAGGATAAGATGGTAGATTCATATATCATTACAAGAATAAAATTCTGAAATTATTTAACCTCTCATTTGCTAATGACCTCTTAACTCCTCAGTAGAGCAAACACTCACTTTATTGAAGTGCTTTTGAACTCTTTGTAGGCATTTAAGTAGTTTTTTGTAGCTTCTTAATCAACATCAATAAAGCCAACTCTTCATCACTGTTAGCTCTCAACTTGTAATGAATAATAACTTTACAATTTTAGGAATGTAAGTAAGGGATCCCCTTTTCACTTATATGGTAATTCCTATAACCACTAAGAGACTCATTTACAGATTGTTAGCCACTTTCCATTCACAGAAGAATTAGCTTTTGAAACAAGATTCATCTTTCTTATACAATCAAGCTCCTTGTAACATCCCCTCACTTATTGGAAAGGGTATTTTGGTAATTTGGGATGGGTTAGGACTGTCTAAAGTGTTTTTGCC
>JANQAP020000078.1:8834267-8845258 GCA_026874005.2 Erythroxylum coriaceum
TGCTGACACTCCAATGGAGAAGGGCCTATACCTAAGTATGGATCAATGTCCTAAAATGGAGGAAGAAAAACAACAAACGGATAAGGGGTCATATGCAAGTGATGTCAGTAGTCTAATGTACGCTATGCTATATACTTGACCAACATATGCTTTACAGTTGGGATGGTTGGTAGATATGAAAGTAATCCTGATCTTACGCATTGGACAGCGGTTAAAAGATTATTTAAATATCTAATAGGAACCTCTAACATGGCCTTGTTTTATCAAGGTGGGAGCCTTAAATTGGTTACATATAATGATGTCGATGGATTTGTTGATAGAGACAAGCGAAAGTCCACATCAGGATGTGCTTTCATTATTAGAGGAGGAGCTATTTCTTAGTGTAGCAAGAAACAACAGTACGTGTCATTGTCTATGATGGAGTTCGAGTATGTTGCCTATACCTTGGCGATGCAAGAGGTGATATGGTTTAGGAGATTTTGAGGAGCCTCAACATTACTAGGCATCTTCATGAGGCCACAATATCTATTATGATAACACAACTACAATTGTCTATGCAAAAGACCTGAAGTATCATGAAAAGACAAAGCACATTGATACTCGCTACCACTTCATCTATGATATAATTGCACAAGGACATGTGGTCTTAAAGCATGTCTCTACAAGAGATAGGATAGCTAATCCTTTTATTAAACCTATTACTAGAGATGCTTTTCAAAAGCATCTTATAGGTTTAGGTTTGTTGAGGATTTGATGTATTTATACCTTAACTTATGCATTAATGAAGTATGTTTTTTATTTTAATCTTGTGTGAATTTGCATAGTAAGCTAAGGTTTAATTGAAAATGGCACATGTCGAAAAATTGTCACCGGGCTTGATGTTGCTCTCTCACACGAGAACATCACCCCAGTGCTATGATAGCGAGTGGGATGAGACAAAGTATTGCAAGGTACCTAATAATTGGCAATCTCCTTAATTACTATGGCATGATTAAGGATTTTATGTCACCTTAGCTGATTGCTAAGACGAGACTTGTTTAGTGCCTGTATGAAGCTGGATTTAAGTCTGTGGTGGCTCAAGTCAGTCACTTTTGTGGAGTGACTAGACCCGTGTTCCGCATCATGTTATTTAGAGCATGACAAACCCTCAGTGGGAGCTCCACCATAGCATGCACTTCATATTGCATATGTGTGAGACGACCGAATAAAGGAGTGATGAATAAGTCCCTTCTTCATCACTGTGTGAGCCCTGTGGACATTTAGTCCACCTTTATACCTTCGAAAAATTTACCTATGTCATAAAGTTGAGAACTGGTGTTGCTACTTTAGCATATTATCCAAGGGTTAGGATGATGCGGTCTAGCGGAGTATGACTAGGAAAGCAGCCAAGGCTTCATGGATTGACATGAGTATCTAAGGAAAAATCATTTCAATATCACACAAGATATTTGTGACTCATTGCCTGAGCGATTATAAAGATATTAGTTGTCGATAGGCATGAGTTGTTTATATGGTAACCATAAGTACAAATACATTATAGGATTTGACATAGCTATTTGTGAAAAGAGGGATTAGAAATGCAAAATCTAATGTGATTAGAAATGATTTGACGTATAACGAGATCTTCAGTGACGTTACGTTAGTTTGATGGTGACTTAATGTAATGATCCTTGTCGATACCTTTCTCGTATGGTCACACCATCCACTTTTTGTATGATAGTGAGAATGAATATTTGAGGTTGAGAAATATAGCATAAGTTGTTATGAACAAAGAATTTGTTGTTGCGAACAGACATGTGTTTCTTTTTCTAAAGCAAATGTTGCCAATGGAACATATGTTGTTGCCAATGTGTACAAGTGGAAGATGTAGTAAAATAGCACAAATAGTGTGTCCACATTGGCACAAGTAAACCAAAGTGTACAAGTAAGTTTGGTCTTACAAGAAAAAAAAAGTCAACAAGTAATTGGTTCCTTGTGGCAGTATCAAACTCTCTTTTTATTAGCATAAGTTTATGAAGAAAGCATGAATTTTGCTACTTATCTCTCCCATACATTTCACACTCTCAAACATTGAGTTTTCTCTCGTATTTTTATCTCTTAAAGCCGCCATCTACTAGGCCTAGGATTTGGGACGTGAATTAGTGTGAGTAACTCTGGTAGGTGTCCACAACATAGAGAAAGGGCAAATTCGAGCTACATTGGAGTCATTAGAATACAAGGTGGACTTACAAAACAAGCACAAGGTCCAAGAGACTTGTTGTATTTGAGATGTAAGATCTTACCATACCTTCTTTCATTAAGAATTGTAAATTTTGTATGGAAAACATTAAGAAAGAGTTTTGCAAAGCGTCCATTTTCAATATTTTTTTCACTGCTACAACCAAAGCATCATTAGGTCAGTTGCACCTTTTTATTTCATTTAACCATTAGGCATTGCAAAAATTGAATTATAATTATAAAATTGAGTAAATTTGAAATCTTTGTAATTAATATGACTACGAAGAGAGATTCCTTAATAATCTTGTTAGAGATCGATAAATGGTTTTCAGGAATTTAAAAAAAAAAAAGAGATTCCTAATCATCAAACACAAAATTGAAGCCTAGACATGTCGTTTGGTGGAGCGACAAGAGATACTGTGCTCATAATGCACGGGTAGTTTGACTAGAACGTAGAACCACGTATTCCTTCAGAAATAAAAGGGCTGAGTAAGCTCCTTTATTTCCATCCGTTGTTTCTTTTGTTTCTAATAAATATATAATTAATTAATTAGGGAGTCATCACCATCATCACGATGCTGCTAAGCTCCACAATATCATTCCACTCTCCTTCCACACAACTCTTCAACATAACTTCTACTTACTCACTAGCCTCTCCTCCACATACGGCAACAAGTAATAGGAGATTAAGGTGGACTTCAAAATCCATAATTGCGTTCTCCTCATCAGAGAATCAGAGAGTCACACACGATCATGATACCACAGAATCTGCATCGGACATAGTGAGGAGGTTTTATGAAGGAATCAACGGCCGCAATCTTGAGGCCGTGGAGAACCTCATTGCCGATAATTGCGTGTACGAGGACCTTATCTTTCCTCGTCCCTTCGTTGGCCGCCAGGTAGCCACTCAAAGCCAACGATTTTCCTTTTTATTTTTACGGGGCATTTGCTGATCATAATATTATCACAATTCCTTCTATTTTTGTTTCTCTTTTCTCCCCCCTCGAGGCAATACTGGAGTTCTTCAAGAAATTCATCGACTCTATTAGTTCAGATCTTCAATTTGTGATCGATGATATTTCTACTGAGGATTCCTCAGCAGTTGGAGTGACATGGCATTTGGGTATGTTCAGGTTTTATTTTAATTGATCTAATATACATCGACGGGTTTAGTTACTAACAATAGCATTTATATATCAGAGTGGAACGGGAAGCCTTTTCCATTTAGCAAAGGATGCAGCTTTTATCGGCTAAAGATGGAGAACACAGCGAGACAAATAATGTGAGTGAAATTGGTTACATCGTATAAACAGATTTTAATATCTATGTACGATTTTTTATTTTTTATTTTTGAAAATGCTTCCCCGACCCTAACTATCATAAAAATGCTTGGAAATCTCCAATTGTCAAATGCAAAACTTTGTTCTCAGTTACGTACGAGATAATGTTGAGCCTGCATTCAAGCCTGGGGATACGGCTTTGGTACGCATGTTCTTTTTTCTTATGATATTTAATTGATGATTATTCACAAAATAGAAACAACTTCTTTTCGTCATACGGTAGGTAATGTTGGTCCACAACTAAAACAGAAATAGCCATCGTGGCTTGACTTGCTAATTGTGGATTACTTATCGTCTTATAAACTGTATTAAGAGATAAATGTCATCATTCACCAAATGGACGACTTTTAGAGCCTATCGTTTACTAATAAAATTACCCACCATTACTTTGGAGAATGCAGGCTGCCATTAGGGCCGTCACTTGGCTACTGCAACAATTTCCGCAGCTGGCTGATCAGATGCTATGAGATAGAATATATTAAAATAAGCTATGTATTTCACATCAATTCTTCCTTATGTATTATTATATTTCAGCACTTTTTTGTTTTTAGGTTAGATATTACCCCTTTTTATTGTCATAAAACCATACAACTGTGTCACTAATTCAGACAACAGTGTCCAGTATAAAGTTCTATTGTGGAGAACATAGACACTGCAGCTTCTTCGTTTCTGAGGGCACCACATCTATCAAGGCTGTTCTTTTACTTGTGGAAAGACGTGTGAAGAGGTTTTGATGCAACACATTTGAGTCACAGAAAATGTTATCACTACACCAGAGACTCCTTACCGGCCCACCTAAGGGCAGGTTTAGAAATTTGAGTGGGACAAATTTCAGAATTTATTATAATCATGATGATGTAAGAAAAAAATAAAAACAAATGAAAAAGGTTCATTTTGTAAATAAAAAAAACGTATTAGTTATCCTCTTCCATCTGGTTAGGATTGTACGAAGGATAAAGGTTAGTAAGCTAGGAGGAACCTCTGAGACAATTCAACCAATTTCCAATGAGAATGATGATGCATATTTTAGCATTTAGAGGAATTCTAATAGTAAGATGATTAAGCCCATTTCTTCCATATAGAGGACTTGAATTAGTCCAATTGTCGAACCAAAATCAGGTGTTATTTTCATTTCCCGTACGAGTTTTGATTAAGGGATAAATCTTATCTCTCAATCTCAAGATCTAAATAAGACTCCATGAGTGCTCCTGTTTGCATTCATTTGCCAAAATCTGGTATCATTTAGATAGTATTCATTGATCCATTTTGACTATAGGGTCTCCTTGTCATTGAGTAACTTTTATATCCTTTTAGATAATAGGAAATTTTACATTACCTAGATTGAGGCTAAACCTAATGCCCCTTCTTATTTTGGTGAATATAATTCATCCCATTTCACTTTTACTCCTTTAGATGCATTAATTTTTCCTGACCATGATAGGTTTTTTATGCATTTTTCATTCTCCCTAGTTAACTTCTTATGTATCAATACATGAGCAGCCTAGTGACCATGTAAGTTCTTGAAAACTGAAGTTATAAGTTAAAGTTTACAAGTTATAGATAAGAACCTATTCTACCAAATGTTGATTTTGTTTTGAAATTTTTCGATAAGAGAATGTAATCTACATATTTAGGCTTCTTAGTAGTTACATGTACACCACGATATCTAAAGGGAGAGTAATGTATAGCCAGGTTTTAAATGTTGCTAAGAATCTCACCATTTTGAACATCAAAGGAGATATATAAACTGCTTTTATGCAAATTCACTCTTAGACCAGATAAACCAGAAAACTTCTTTAGAATTCTCATTAGGATCTTAAGGGAATAGGGTTCATCACCATAAGATAGCATTAAATGGGTAAATAGATAAGGGAAATGGATCCCTTTGGCTAATACCCTTAGCTCCCTTGACTACTCTGGAGGGGTTTCCATTTATCAAAATGTTGAAGGATGTTGTGAAAATATAGGTCTTAATCCAGCTGACAAACATGATAGGAAATTTAAATACTTGTAGACATTCAATTATGAAGCTCCAATTAACTATATTAAAAGCTTTGAAGAAGTCAATCTTTAAAGCATAACTTCTTGTTAATCTTTTAAAGTCATAGTCTTTCCTCAATTTCTACATAAAAAGTATATTGTCACTGATTGACCTCCTTGGTCATACATTTAATCTGCTTGCTACAAGCTTGGAAATTATTTTTTAACTTATATTACAACATGAAATGGGTAAATAGTCATGTATAGAGCTCGAGTTCACTTTCTTAGGAATTAAACATTATATGAGTCTTGTTTAACTCTCTCAACATCCTAGTACTTGAGAAAAATTCCTGTATTGCTTCAACAAAAAGTCCTCTAGTGATGACTTAAGTTGATTGAAAAAAAGGTGCGCTATATCCCTCTAGACTAGGAGATTTATTAGGATTCAAACTGAAAAGTGTCTCCTTAATCTCTTAAATAGAAATAGGTTTGATAAGGTATTCCTTCATTTCAAAGCTAAGTTTTTCATTAATGAATCTTTCAAGTTTAACTCTTCTTTGATCCTAGATGGTACTTGAACCCATCAAATTATTGAAATACTCTGAAGCACCGGCCTTAATTTTATAATTATCTATATAAGGAATCCTATTTTTATCAAGTAGTGTGGTGCTTTTGTACCTATTTCTTCTTGCAATGATTGCATTATGAAAAAACCTAGTATTAGTTTCACCCTCTATGAGCCACATTACTTTAGCTTTCTACTTCAATAAGGAATTGTGTATGGCTAGAGCTAAGATATATTCCATCAACATACTAAATTCTTACATCTTCAACTCCTAGTTAAGAGGATCCTAGTAAGACTCATCTTAAACTCTTTTGAGTTTCTCTTTAGCCTAATAAAGAAATATTGCAATATTTAAAAAAATATTTTTAAAATCCTTTTGGGCCTTTTTTACTTTGTGAAGCTTCCTCATAAATTGGAATGTCTACAATCCCTTACCTCATGATCCTAGCTTGCTTTTACTTCTTCATTAAACCCCTTTGTTTCAATAAGGAAATTGAAAAACCTAAATGGAGCCCTTGAAGCAGATTTAGTGGTAAGATTCTATATTTCAATCCTGGAATGATCTAAGCAAACTGGTGCACCAAAGCAAGCAAAGGAATCAGGGAAATGAGTTAACCAAAGTTGATTCACAATTACCATATCTAATTTCTTCCTAATGAACCATTCTCCTTGATGCCTATTATTCTATGTACAGAAGTCACCAACATATCTTAAGTTTACCACTCTTATGTAATTTACTACCTGCTTCAGTTTTCTATAAATACCGCTTAATTTGATTATATGACCTTCAAGTTCAACCTCACTAGGTGATAAAATATAATTTAGATAACGTACTAGCATTTAAGGTCTATTCATTAAGGATTAAATTCTTATAACATCTTCCCATAAATTCTTTGAAATCCAAAATTTGCAGCATATATTATTGAAATGTCAAACATAAGTAGAGATCCTTCTAAGCAACAGGTTATATAGATAATTCATTTATGGAGCTCATGGAAGAAACCTTGACTTTTTTTAGAAGCAAGGTTAATTTTCCCATTATAATGATGTACATGGTTTAAATGAATTTCCCAATCAACTCCTAAAATACTTGGGCTATTCTAAAAATGTTCCATTTTTATCTTGGTATCTAGTAATCCCATTATCATGGGATTTTTTTCCCAAAAATATGTTTTTAATAGCCTACTTCTTAAGAGGTTCATTCAACCATCTCACATTCCAAATCAAAACGGAAATTATATATATATGAATTGACTTCTGTTTAACCATGGCAAAGATCTTTTGAGGTTGATAGTTGATGAACTTTGAATTAAAACTTCCCCTTGTAGATCACCACCATTTTTCCTTGTATTATTAACCTCTCCTATCTTAATGTCTTGCTCAATAGGACTAATGGAAGGATCAGACTCTAGCAAGTTTTTCTTTTGGTTTACATTTTCCTTTTTAGTTCTTAACAACTTTAAGAATATGTTAGTATTGAATTTTTTTTTGTCTGCATCATAGGTTTGCAATTATAAGATAGAATAACTTCTTACTTAGTAAGCTCCCACATTCATTAAACTTTATTACTGAAATGGCTTCAGTAAGCTTTACTCCTTTCTTCACCTTAACATATATTCTAGCACAACATAGCTTATCTATTCGAGCTGTTTGATACTTTAAGAAAAGTTGTTTACCAATTGAACTAGTTGTCAAACATATTTCTTTCACTATTAATATTCTAATAGGACATTATAGAAGTTAATCCAAGTGCTTTAATTTTTCTCGTGTCCAACTCTAATTTAGGTCTGCATCTTTGTAGGAACATTGATTGACCTCCAATATACCATGACCCTTATTCTAAAATCTTTAGTAAACTATTATCATTGGTAAATTTAAAGATAAAAGTTTAATCTTCAGTTATCATTGGCTTTTTTAGGCCCTTTTTCCTCAACTTCCTCATGGCCCAGACATGAACTTGGGGAAGGGCAATTCTTTTTCCGTGGAAATATCTAACTTGTGTTGAGGATCAAGTAGAGACACCAGCTTGAAGAAGCTCTACAAGAGGTGTGATGACCCCATCCATCATTACTCTTTGAAATAAAGTGAGTTTCTCCTTCGAGATATTAAGGGCCACTTTTTCACTTTAGGTTTTCTACATAGTGACTGTTCTCTTAGTTGCTCCACTACCATTTCTCTCCTCCTAGATTCATAAGGTCTTAGTTTTAGCTCTAGATCTAATTTTTTCTATAGCTTGTTGAGGAGAGGGAAACTCTTCCTCAGTTAAGTGATCCTTACTCTTACTATTCTTTAAGGGAGCCATGTCCTTCCCATCTACATAAGAAGCTTCCAAAGGCCCTAGATCTTTAGTAAGGCTTTAGCTCTCCTCCAAAGCTACCATCATTGGGAAACAACTAAAAATGGAAACTAAACTAAGTTCTCCCTATGACAAAGATACCAAAACATAAAAGAGTAGTTAGTTTAGGGGGTAGGATGGTAAATGTCCTAGTGAGAAGTCAGAGTCTATCTCCATTTTTCTTGAAAGATTTGATACTTAATTTAGTAATACTTGCTTATTGATTTGCCTTTTGTGTATTCTTTATCCTTTGACTTAAACACGAGCAAGTCCTTAATGAATATGTCACTTATTATGGTTAGTCTATCTATCTTTCTTTATGGGATCAACCAAATAATTTTCATCCACTTGAGGTCTCCTTAAATTAGAACTTGAGACATATTAACATCCTAAAGGCATATTATGGATGGTATTTGCATAAATTATATAGAACATTAAGTTTGATTATATACTATTTATAAGCATGCTATGTTTAATATTGTTGATGGTCCATTTAGGTTGAACCTTAAATCATGCTACATCTTTCTATTTGTTGGTTAATGGGCATAACCAATTTTTTTTATGGTCATTGAAGTAAATGTATTCTAACTTGCAATATAATGATAACAAAACACTAGGAATACTAATTTTGTCTTTAGTGTTAATAGATAATATGAAATATTTGAAAATATTTGAAAGATTTTGAAACAATACAATTTTCATATGAAGATGTTTGAAAAATGTTAAAACCTTAATATTTATATTTGAAATTAGTTGAAAGATGTTAAGTTTTCAAATTACTATATAGAGATGTTTGAACTAAAGGTTGTTACTTGAAAATGTTTCAAAAGATGTTAAATTTTTATACTTGTTATTTGATAATGTTCAAGAGATGGTAAAACTTTAATAATTAAGATGTAATAATACTAAATGCAGTGTATTCTTTATGGTCTAAAAGAAATAAAAGAATCTTTAAAAGAATAGCTCTTTAAGAGATCTCTCTCATGCAGGAATTGTTTCCCAACCTATATTGCACTTAATTTGACATAGGATGCATAAGAAATGTAGTTAATCCATAGTTAATTAGTAGGTGTTCAATGCCAAATGTTGGACTGAATGTCATTCTAACACTCATACTTCAAGTGGTTATTAACATTAAGTGTGAGACAGATAGTGGGAACATCATTATATTGAGTGAACTAAGTTTCTTGCATACAAATGTCCTATGACTTGATTTTTTTTAGTGTAACCCCTATCTTGTATAAGCTTTGTATTGGTTTTTATATCTTATCAATGAGATTCTTTACTTTAAAAAATAAATGACTAAAATAACAAAAAAAACTTAAATGGTTAAAAGAAATCAAGATTTAAGAGTAACTGGGTCAGTCGACCAACTGCTTTCAAGAATTCTTTTTAGTTAGTCAACTGAATGGTCTGACTGACCAATGATCGTAAGAACAAGTTAAAAGTAATATTTTGCTAAAAGAGGAGACAAATAGTTAAGTAATAACTCATTGATTTAGAAGTCCCAATTTCCAAATTTTCTTTACCATATTGTGTTATTTACTTTCCTAATCCCATTAAAATCATAATATCAAAATTATTTTTCTTTGATTTTTTAATATTTTTCTTAAACCTATGTTAGGTAATTTCATAATTTTGACAATATAAAACTTTTTTCAAATTCTATTTGTTTAAATCTTTTGCTTTTAAATTTTCTATATATTTCTTAATCTAAAAAGCAAAAAGAAAAGAAAATCCTCCATTCCTATACCTTTTTCTTAATTTTAAAATCCTTTTCTTATAATCAAATTCTCCAAGTTTGCTATACCTATTTAAATATATGGTACTATTTGTAAAGACAAAGTGAGATGTTTAACACCTCTCTTTAATTAAGTTCTCCAAGTTAGATAGCTCAAAGTCTAAATCAAGCATACAATTTAAACCAAAGCCAAACCTAATTAGGCTTTAATTGGAATTAAACTCAAATGGTTCACGTTAGGCTCAAAAGTCCATCCCTTTTAGAAAAGTATTAAATGATCCAAAGCTGATTTATGTTGAGTCAAGCCTAAAACTCAACTTTTTAAAAAGTATTAAATGTTCTAAAGCCTGATTATGACAAGTCAAGCCCAAAACCCAACTATTTGGATGTGAGATTGGTCAAAAACCATGCTTTATATATATACAATCACATTCTTCCAACTTTTCTTTTCACTTTCAATAGGGAAATTGAGAACCAATTCTTAACTCAATCACAAAATTTCTAAAGGAATGGGCTATTAGGCTTAACTTTGCCTAATTGAACTTTGTACTCTTTTTCTTAAATATTCTTTATTACTAAAGAAATATCTCATTAAAAATGAAATAATATTATTTTAATTTAGCTAGTGTTTGAGTTTTGGGTTAGGCTATACTACAGAACTCGAGTCCGAGCCTACACTACTAAAAATCTTTATAAACAAAAATCTGAACCTAAGTTAAAATCCCATCACATTCGACCTAAGCTTGTTGACTTCAAGAAAGATCGAGTTGAGTCAAGTCAAGATAAGCTAGGCCAAGCTATTATATTATCCCT
>JANQAP020000078.1:8867205-8878283 GCA_026874005.2 Erythroxylum coriaceum
GTTCAGAACAAATTAAAGAACAGAAAACATAGACAGGAGAAGGAACCACCGAAATCATAGCTGTGGAACTTCTTCAAGATTTTCTGCTCACCCGTAATACACTGCCAACATGCAGACAACTCAAAGTGATGACAACCAAATAAACAAGAATTGTGTACATATATAAAGATAGAAGAAGGTTGGAGATGGAAAGTAAGAGATACTGGTGTTTCAACACCATTTGAAATCGGATAAACCAAATTAGATCAAAACAGAACGACGACATTCCCACAGGACTTTCATCAAACACCTTGTAACCATGATATAACACCCTCGAAACTTTAACCATTCAACCCATTTGTTCCCTTTCTTCACTATAATAGACACATTCAAACTCCTACCCAACAATTATACATATCAATCCATTCATTCAAACAGTCATACTTATCCTACGTTTGCTACTAATAAACACAAACCCATAAAAAAAGTTTGTAATACTTACCAGGTTCAGTTTTACTCTTTAGAGATGCTAGATGACAACCGAAGATAAGCAGACAATGTTGTACATGATTGAGGGACGAAAATAGCAAAAAATGAACGAGAGAGAGGAGGAAGAAAGTTCATAGGTGGGTTGGGGGGGAAGAAGGTCGGGTTTAATTTTCGCTTATGTGGGACAACGTCGTTTGTGTTAAAACAAACCATGCTGTCCCACTTAAAAACTTTTTTACTGTTGAAACATTTTGCGACGAAAGCACAAATCTTCATGCATTTCCCACAATTAGCAACCTTATTTAGTAAACGTCACCAATACATTTTTCAAAACGCGAAAAACGACGTAGTTATATAATTATGATATTTTACATTTCGCGACGACTCTATATTTTGTCTCAAAATGTTATACTTTTGCTACGAAAGCTGGATAGCGCCGTAAAATGTACAACAATTTGCTACCAAACTGATAAATCGTCGCTTAATGCGGATATTTTGCTACCAATTATGTAAAACGTCGCAAAAATCGAACCATTTTCCTTACATTCTTAATTTTCTTAATTAATTAACATATATGAGTTTTTCCTATTACCAATAAAAAATGAAAAATTAATCTTCTCACTTATATATGCAATTGTTCTTCATTTGCTTTTTTTTGGGAATGAGTTATCTTTAAATATAATTTGTTATAAATAGTTTTATAATTATATTACAGTGTCTTGTAACATTATTATTATTTATTTTTCTAAATTACAAAAAGTTAAATGTTTAATCTTTTAAAATACGTTTTTTGAAATTATAATAATGAAAATGTATAATTTTGTGAAAATTGTAAGTCAAGTTTAATTATTTTAATGGTTAACAAATTAATTTCCAAATAGTTTTCAAATGAATAATTTAATTTATATTTCAAATTATGTTTTATTTGGAATAGGAAAATAGATATATTAAAAATTATTTATGAACCGGCGGGCTTTAGCGACGAACCATATATTAGTCGCTACATCTGACGATTGTTGACTAAATTTAATAAATCATAGCAAATTAATTAATACTACTTCCAAACAACTACAGCAAACAATAAACCGTTTACCTAAACTAGAGAAACGACGTCGTTTTGTATTAGGTTTTCAAAGACAAAAACATAAAAGCCTACTCCATTATCGTTCAAGCTGTCTTCTCAAATCCAAAAACCTCTCGTAGATAACTTTTTGGGTTTTATGTTCTGCTTATCACTGTCGAAGACTGATTATTCACTGAATCGATATTATTCTTCTATTCTATTTTGAGTTCTTGTGATTATTCTTTTGTTCTATCGATTTTCTCTTGTTCTATTTTTAGTATCTATTCGATCGATTTTCTTTGTGTAGATCTATACAAATGGTGCATTCACTGCATGGTTTTAGGTTGTCTATGAATGAAAGTAGCATGGAATGTGTTAATGTTAGTGATGGAAGGGAAAATATATGATTTGCATTTGAATCTTGGGATGAGTTTGTCATGTCTGGAAGGTGTTCGATGAAATTTCTGTAATGATTTGCATTTGAAAAGTGTTATACTCTACACAATCCATTAATAGTGTTATCCACTCCATTTTTATTCTAAATTGACTTTTACAGAATTTACCTCTTAACATTATTAATAAAGGAATGTCGACATGTTCCGAATGGCCCTAATTCATTTCGTTGGGAGGAATGTGGCAAAATTGTCCCTACTAAGAAAACCAACAATGAAGATGAAATCTCCACTTTATATACTAATCATCGTTTGCCTTCTATGACCAATCTTCTGCTTCAAGGTGTTTAGTATCATCCGAACAATGTCACTTATTATATACATGTCATTTCCTTTTATGAAGCTATTATATATATTCACATTTGATGGTTTATACTAAATATTGTTTTAAGCTTCCTTGAGTCTCGAATATGACATGTATGGCTATGGAGGCAGGAGCGATGTCACAGCTGTCCGTAAAGGATTAGAGAAATCGGTTGACTTGGACAGCTGTGACATCGCTCCTGAATACTTTACGGACAGCTGTGACATCGCTCAATTCTGAATACTTGCATAAGCTAAACACAATAATATCTAACTTCTATACTGATTATGTTTTAGGTACTAAATCTAGCGACTTATTCACTGCATCCTCTACAAATTTAGCTATAGTAGAAAAGCTATTGCAAGAGGGTATGAAAAACCCTACACTTGAGGGAACAACTGTTACTATTCCAATTGATGCATTCGAACGTGCAAGGACCCTTCTGAGGAATCCAAACATTGGGGACTCATTTTCCTTTACCGACTCTCATGTTACTTGGAATCCAAATAAATAATTATATCATTGTTAGTTAGCAAGTCAATCAACTGAACTCACCTTTAAAGATTATTTATTGTTATACCTGAAATAATTTGTCAAACAACATATCTACTACTTAGGGGTCAAGTTGTGTACTATTGAATGTGGACTGTTATTGTTCTAGTTCTATGAGTGTATGAATTGGGTAACTTCTAATTCAAAGTTTGTACTACTCCATATATCATATTATTATATTGATAAAATTATTTAAAGTTTTTATTACTAAATTTTGAAATGTTAGTAAATACTCATATTGATACAACAATGATATTGTTGAATCGATTTCATATTCTGATTCTATTGGTTCCAAATTATATGTTTATGTAGAATGAAGAATATTTACTTTTTCTTTAAACTTAGTTTGATTTCGTTTGGGACAATTGTTTGCATAATGTCTTTCTTCTTTACATAACCAACATCGACATTGTTTTTTATTTTGGGGACAATATTTTTATTTAGGCTTATATGTTCTATAAGCTGTTCTTCTAAAAATGATTAATTAATACTACTGTTTAACACTTTATAATATGTCTTGAGTTTTTTTCAATAATACGTTGTAAACATTCAAAACAAATCTCCAATAAAACATATCTTAACTATGATAGATTATAAAAATGTTAATTTATGAAAATGTCAAGCATTTGGTGACAATTTTTAGAAATCGTCACCAAATGTATACATTTAGCGACGTTTTTTAGAATTCATCACTGAATGTGCAACATTTGGTGACGATTTCCAACAATCGTCTTTGAATGCTCGACATTTAGTGATGATAAAAACAAATCATCGCTGAATGCATAAGATTTTGCGACGAAAGAGGACTTTCGTCACCAAATACTGACCTTTTGGTGACGCTTCATAATATCGTTGCAACATATATAACCTTTAGTGATGATTTACTAGATTCGTCGCCAAATGTTGGAAAAGTTATGGTGACGTTTTCAAACTTCGTCGCGTTTGCATTATTTCGCAACGAATACGAGAAATTGTCATTGATTGTGCATGATTTGGTGACGATTTTCTCTGTACGTCGCTAAAGGTTTTCCCTTGTGCAATGCTTTGTGGTTTCGTCACTAAATGGTAAGTTTTAATGAAGAATACTTTTAAACATCACAATATGTTATCTTTTGGTGACGAATTTGGTTTCGTTGCCAAAGAAATTGTCGAGAAAGGGTGTCTTCATTGTAGTGCCTAAAGATATTACTAAATTTAGTTGGTCATAGTTTGACAAGAGAGTTAACATTAAGATGACATGAGAATTACATATATTACTTCTTTCAGAATGATAAATTTTAAGGCATATTGGAAGTGCTTAATGAGTCATGAATGATATGTAAAGTTATCAAGTAAATTGTTAAATATAATTAGGTAATTTGAAAGATATCGCTTATTTTTTGATTACTTGTCATGTTATCATTTTTTGTGATATTGAATTCTCTTATTAAACAAATCACCTTAAACTTTAAAAAAGAAGAAATTTGATCAAATAGAGTGCACGAATACATCAATTAAATGTGTAACCAATTTATGATAATGAATCATTTCAATATACTTGGTCCATTTGATTTTTAGATTTAGAAAACTTATGATCTTAGTATACTCATATATAGTAAATCCTTCTTTATGCTACCATGTTGCCTTAATATTGATTATAGATTTCCTGATTCCACTTATCATTCTCTTTAAAATCCTTTAACAAAGTGAAACATATTATATTGTTATTATTTTAAGATTCCCTTCACTGATTATCTATGCATGTGTTTAATGACCCTTCTCATATTTACTCAAACATATCACTTCAATTCCAAAATATAAATATTCAATAAATGACTTATAAAGTGACAATGAAATTAAGATGCTTAGAAAAAGTAGGTTACATGCATGTAATGTTACATATTTTATGTAGTATTTTGTTAATTTTCCATAAAAATTATCTTGATTTGAATCGGTTTATATTATATTTTAGGTCAATATAGGAATTTTTGGGAAAGATATTAGGTAAGAATTAAAGAGTTTTATAAAGAAAGATAAGAAGAAAAATCATATTAGTTAAACATAGCCTAATACACGATTGTGCACTAGGGTGTCCCCCTATCTAAATAGAAATAAAGCAACACAATCAAACATGACCTGGATCATGACTGTGTGTTAGGGTGTATTCCATACTAGAATTTTTGTAAAGGAGACATAACCTCCAATACCAATGAGTTAGAGCCCGTGTTATTGGATAATATGCATAAAATGTGCATAAGTGTTTCGTAGTATTATTCTCACACACTCTCTCTCTATATATATTTATATATACACCATATATATATTACCTTGATTTATTGAATTTGTTTTATGCTTTTAGGTAACTAAGAAGCTTTTGCTTAAGGATGAGATTTGTTAACATTTAGAAAGGATTGCAAGGAAAATATTTAAAAAATCATAATTCTTAGTTAAACATAATCTAGCTTAAGACTACGTGTTAGCCCATTCCTAATAATATATTAAGTATACTAAAGGCATGACCTAGATCCATGGCTTGGGGAGAGACAATATGCCATTAAATAAATTACATAGGATAACATGGCATTGCCATGGACCATTTGCTAGTCATAAGAGAAATGAGAAGATCTATGATCTAGAGGCATGAATCTGCGATAATATGTGTACTATCCCTAAAGGAAGGAAAAAGATCTACTAGTATAGAGGTGTGAGCGTGACAAAGCTCATGTCTCTATGTTGAAAGATTTATAAGATAGCTTGAACACTAATTCAAATTTTGATAATTAACAACATTTACACCCAAACTTCGATTAACATGATTTAAGTGACTATAGAAAGCTAAGAAAGAGATGCAGGAATTTAATGTTTTGAGTTCTATAAGTTTTGGTTAGACACAATTTAGGCCATTTTAAGTTTGTAAGTTTTTAATAGATATGGTTTGAGCCATGACTATTGCTAAAATCATGTCTTAATGATAGGACAAACTATAAATAGACATGAAAAATCCTAATTTTAGGAGTTGTTTCATATTATTTCATTTTAAATTTAGAGTTAGCCATTTAGAAAAAAATCACTTTAAAAAATACTAAAAACCCTTCTTCAACATAAAAAGTGATATAGAATCAGCCTTTGAGAACAAAAAACACCGACATATTGAGTTTTACATGAGAAAAACACTTCCAAGAATTCTTTAACTCTTTTGTTTATATCTATTATTTCAAATATGACACACAACCAAGTTTTATTTATGTCTAAATAGGAGGAGGAACTCTAGTTATTGTTTTGTATGGGTCTATTTCAATTATTCTTTGAAGGATATTTTAATACTTATGAAATATTTATGATTTTTCTTAATAATGATCTTATTAAGCTGGCTTAGGTTTGATTATAATTTGCATGTGGACAATCAATAAAACTTGCTTATGAATTGATCATGGAATAGATATTGAGAATTGAATAGGGTGTTAGAAATAACATTACATGATTTTTCTAGTATTAAGATAAAACTTTTTATGAAATCTCATAGATCTTAAGATGTCTTTACATGTTTTAATTAGAATGAAATTATCAGCTAATCCTTTAAAGATATATGGCTATACATCGATAAATGGTGGATTCTTACACTAAATGTTTTGTAGGTTCAAGTGATAAAATCATTAAATAACTAAATCATGAGTTCGAGACAATTCTAGAGGGAATTCTTGCATAGGTATATTGTTATATTTAATTTCTTTTCTTTGTTCAATTGTTTGTGTTATTACTTATGGTATTTGGTAGTACCTCGTAACATTACACAAAATAACTAAACTTAAAACTATAGCTAGTGATAAGTCTAGGACGATCACACAGAAAGTGCGTGGAAACTTTTGTGATGAAAGGAATTAGTGTTTATGTTATAAGGGTGGTTTAGTTTGGTTTCAAATAACAAAATAAAGTAAAATTAAACTAATGACAGAAAATTAAAGAAAGAAGTGAAAAATTATAAAATTGATGAATGGGTTCAAAATCCAGTTCTCGGTTCAATCTTTGGCTACACAAGAATAAGCATACTTTATTGTCTTGTTATTCTCATACCTCTTCTGGCAACTATTAATCGTAGGTTAACAATAAGCTCTTTAATCAAACCTAGCTATCAAACAAACTAGAATAAGCTATTTACATTTAATAAGATAGTTGCATTACAAACTAGGAAAACAGACTAATCTAGGCAACAACCACACAAGCTCCAATCATTTAACCTTTATTCCTAATGATTCAAAACTATTAGTTGCCACAAATGAATCCAAACGCAACTATTATATATTATATTTATTATTCTAGCAATGAGTTTACATAAAAACAATCTAATATAGCATTAAGATCATTCTTACACAACACCCAATTTAATAAACATAGGATAACATAAATAATCCCTAAGAGAGAAAGAACATAATACATAATGGAGAGATGCCCAAAATGTGTCTTTAGCTTCGACATCTCCTCTAAACTAGAAGAGGGAGGCTTAGCTCTCTATGGGTGCCAAAGAATTAAAGTTTTTACCCCCCCCCCCCTTTTCGTGTCCTAAAACTAGGTCATGTTTTTTTGTCTGCTTAAATGTTGTTTTATATTAAAATTTAGGGTTCTAGGGAGATACACGATGTGATACATGACCGTGTATCAAATCTTGTATAACAATAATTCTCCCCAAATTATGACTATAAACAGATGGGTAAACGTCCGTGTATCCAATAAGTAAAAAAAATCTTTCGAATGCATACACAGCAGTATGAATAGATACACGGCTATGTATCTTCTAGAGCATCTTGAAAGCTTCATTTCCTTAGATTTTCTTGTCCCATCTTCACCCCAATTCGTCTCCTTCTTTTTCCACAAGGCTAGTTGATTGTGAGCATCAAGATGATGGCTCAAATAAAGTTCTTTTAACTCACTTTAGCTTTTATGCTTACAAATTGTACCTAAAACTAAATATAAACCAAAATGAGTTTCTAAAAAATTTCATAGCATTAATCACTAAGTGTTATGGAATAAATGTATAATCAATTAAGCATTTATTAGTATTCAACTTTTCTTTAGGTTTGGATTTTAATGACTAGATAATAGTAGGAGGTTTAGACATAGCATTCACCTTTTTCTTCATGCAATTAACCTTAACTACCACTAAAATATTACAAAATAATAGGTTTATTTTTCCTAGATTAAGTATTAGGATAGTAGAATTATATAAAACTCACAAAAAAATTTTGATGTCATTTTCGAGCAATTTAACAATATTAAAAATCTCAATCATTTTTAATCTTTTCTTGTTATTTTTTTCTTGTTCATCTTATCATGTTCAAAGTTAATTTTTTTATTTTTGGTGTGAATTACATTTTGGTTATAAGTATTTAGAACTTGGTGCATTAAAAGAAAAAATCCTTTTTAGATCATTGAAGAAGATCCAAAAATAGAAAGTACACTTCTTCGAACACTCAAAGATTGTTAAAGATCATTAAACCAAGAAATTCAAGAATTTGAGAAATGAATGGAGATAACCAGAATTAGCGAGCATTGTATAAATATGTAATCTCTAACACAAATAGATTTTAGAAAAGTATATTGACGCCAATCATAAATGGTAATAATTTTGAAATCAAGTTTAACGTCATCACTATGGTTTAACAAAAAACAGTTTAAGGGAGATGTTATAAAGGAAACAAACGCACTTATAACTAACTCCTTGGCCATTTGTGACGATATCAAGAAGAATGGATTGAGTAAGGATGCAATTAGATTGAGGCCCTTTTTTCCTTTTCATTAATAGATAAGCCAAAGTATGGTTGAATTTAAGCATGATAAAAAGTAAGGACCGGCCAAGTCTAAGGCTACTAGGATAGGCCTAAAAGCCTTTATAGTGGTCCGAAGCTAGATCAAGTGTGGTTTATATTTCTTGAACACGAGATCAGATAAGCTTTAGGTAACTAAAAGCCCATCCGAAGCTTGAATCTCCCTAATCTTGGCTAGTTGGACATGACCCAACCTAATCCAGTTTACTTGCTCCAATCTACTTCTCACCATTCACAATCCGTAAGCTTTTAAAGCGTCTCCAATCAATCACAAATCCACAATAATTTATTTGGTTGACAAAATGAGTAATAACTTTATAATTAAAGAGGTTATATTTAAGATGTAACGTACTAACAATGTGAAGGAAATTAGAAGTTTCTTGAGACATGTAGGCTTTTATAATAAATTTGTTAGGGATTTTTGCAATATCTCCCAGTCCCTATAAAACTTATTAAAAAGGATGTAACATTTAATTTTTACACATATTGTATTGATACATTCTATAAGTTGACTAAGAGATTGGTATGAACACCAATTTATAGTAACAATTGATTAAAGTTTACCATTTAAAACTTATGTTTGATGTTAGTGATTTTACAATCAAATTATTTCCTAAAAAAGAAGGAATAAAAAGTTGCATATTATTTACTATACTAGTAACACTCTAATAGTTGCTTGATTGAGTTATATAACCATAAAAAAGAACTTTTTATTATTTTTTCTTAAAAATTTAGATCATATCTGGTATCCCATGGTATGAAAGTTTTGTCAACTATTTAGTTAGAGGTATTCTACCACCTATCATAGCTATCAATATAGGAAGAAATTTATGTGGGATATCAAACATTATTCTTAAAAAGAACCATTGCTATTAAAACATTGCAGAGATGGAGTAATCAAGAAGTGCATCCCACTTAAAGAAGTTACAAATATCCTAATCATTTCCATTCTAGGAGGTTTGGTGGCTATCTTAATATTGCCAAATTATTGCTAAGATAAGTCAAACTAGCTTTTATTTACTCACAATATGTCAAGATGATAGACATTTATTGGTGAGTGTGTAGATGTTAGAATATTGAAAATATCTCTAAGGGAAATGAAATGCCTATGACTATAATCATGGTAATTGAATTGTTTGATGTTTAAGGCATTAATTTGTTCATTTCCTACTTTATACAAAAGGTTTTTTTATCTCTAAATAATTTTGAGTTATAGTATCCAAAAATAATGACTTTAGGAAGTGTTAAATTTTGCAAAAAAAAGCATTTTTCTAGGTATAGAACACCTAGAGCTATCAATAGTAATGAAGGTTCCCTTTTTACAACCATTCTTTCTATTTATTATTGAAAAAGTATAAAGTGATTCATAAAACAGTAGTGGCTTATCATCCTCATACTAGTGGATAAGTAAAACTAGCAAACAAAGGAATATTAGAAAAAAGAATGAGTAGCTTAAAAAAATATTGGGCACTATAATTGCAGGTTGCACTCAAGGCCTATATAACAATTTTAAAACACCAATATATATGTCTCCATATAGACTTGTATTTGGAAAGGCTCATCACTTATTGTTAACTTAATACTTAAGTTATTTCTGAGAAAGTGTACATCTAGGTGGTTTGGCCCTTTCACAATAGTAAAATCATTCACTTATGGTGATGTGGACATCAAAAGTGCAAGAATTGAAAGATTGAAGGTTAATGGACAAAGTTGAGGCCTTATATGGAGGGTGAGATGGTAGCTGATGGAGTTGCATACTCCTTTAGTATCCTTCTTATATTTGATATATGAAAATCTTTTAATTGTTTGTTTTATTATCTTTTTGGTTATTTTATTATATTTATGTCATTTTGTTTCTTCTATTTTATGGTGTGTGTGATTCTTTTTGTATGTTTTCAAATGTTGATATGTTTGTTAGATGAAGTAACATAGTAGTTAAAGCTTAAAGAAGTTTCTGGAACATTAAATTTTCTTCTTTTCTATATTTTAGTTTTGCACTAATTATTTCTTAGCTGTGCTTATTGTTTTCTTATTAAGGAAAGTAGAATATTTAAGTGTAGAATTGAAACTTATTAGGCTACTTGTTTTTGATATTACCAAACCAAACATACCTAAATTCTCGCCTAAGCAGGGTATGGGGAGGGTAAGATGTACGCATTCATGCCCGCATCTCCGATGGAGATACAGAGACTGTTTCCTTATAGACCCCCGGCTAAAGTAAGAGCAAAAACAAATAACAACAAACAAACCAACACAAACCAACACAAACAAACAAACACAAACAACAAAAACAAACACAAAAACAAACCCAAACAAACAAAAAACAAATTAGTCAGACCAATGCAAGTACATCACTGTAGAAGCATAACAATATATGTATATGCATGGGGACTATAACCTATAGAATGCACATGAAACTGAAAATATATAAATACATGAAG
>JANQAP020000078.1:8888967-8900538 GCA_026874005.2 Erythroxylum coriaceum
AGTCTTAACACCAAGATTAGATCTTGTGTGTTAATCACCATGTAGAGTGAAATGGGAGATCTAGAAGGAAAAACTAATATAAGGGCAAACGAGATTAAATTAGTTCCGGGCTTATAGGAGCTTAAATTATTTAAGTCCAATTAAATTCCCCACTTGGCTTCTGAAGGTTATCAAGGAAAGTAAAAAAAGTAAATGGAGGTTATCAGAAAGAAAACGAAACAGTTTGGAGAGAAATGGATAAATTGGATTTGGGCCAATAAGATCGGAATAATTTAATTAAAAGTTAATTAAATTAGGTACTAAGCCTATAATTAAATGTTAGGCTTACACTAATTAATTGTTAGTTATAAGCCCAAAGGAACATTTAATATTAGGTTGGATTTTGATTTGATTAATTAGATTAATTAAATTGAAATTTAAAAAAAGAGTAAAATTGAATTCTACAAAGATGTAGAATTCGGTAATGCTCATCATTAAAATGAGTTTAATGGTAGGTTTTAAAATAGAGAAAACGTAAACCTCTTTTTTGGAATTGTAAAAAGAACGTCCAGGTGTTGTAGCAAATGGGATGCATGTCTTTTAGCATTATTTGCTAAAATAAACGTGTGTTGCTTTTACTCTCCACTCTCTCCTAAAAGAATTCGGTAATGCTCATTATTAAATGGTTTTAGTGGCTAGTTTTTATAGAACCTTACATGAAAACATTATGATGAGAGATAACGTCCAAGTGTTGGATATATAAGGACGCAATTCATTTGGTTTGGATTCTAAATGAAAGTGTGCGTGAATTTGGGTCTCAACAAGCTTTCAAACTGTCAGCTATAGTAAAATGAGAATGTCTCATTTTTTTCTTCTTTTGAACTAGCCGAACATACAAAGAAAATCCTTTACATTTTTCTTCTCCTTTCCCACCAAAAGATCTTGATAACCAAGTCGTTCAAGAAGAACAAGTGGCAGATCAGATTGGTGAGGACACAGTAGTGAGAAGTCAAAGCTATAACGAGGAGTTGGTAATATTTTGATCTTATTTTTATTTTATTTATTTTCTTTCTGCCGTATCATGTATGGATTAAAAGCATGTTGATTTGGTGTTTATGCTTCCACTATGTTTTGATTTCGGAAAAAGTTTTTAAAATATACCGTTTAGCCAAACCAAGCATGTTTTTGTTTTTGATCCAACATCACCTTACATATAATGTATCCAAGAATTTCAAAACGATTATTACTGCAACACATTCTAAATCATGTACCGAATACTTCAACTCATATGACTTTAATTGTCTCGATGCATATAAAAATCACTTTATTTTGTTGCATCAGATTACATCTTAATTTCCTGATGTGAAACTTCACTATATATTACAAAATCTCCAACCCAGATGGAATAGATAACACCGATGTTATAATTATTCGTGTTTTTAATTCCTCAAAATTCTTTTTACATTCATTAGTTCATCTAAATAACACATTTTCCTCGTAAATCTTGTCAAAGGCAGGATCAGTAAAAACTCTTTGACAACCTCTGGAAGCATCAAATATCTAGCTAATTTTAGAAACCTCTGGATCTCATATAAATATTCCTTGGAGTTTCTCACTTCTTCATTACCTCTGTTTTCTTCAGGTTTCCCAATATGCCATGTTAAGGTACTATATAACCCAACATATTACTTGATCCAGCCAAGATTCACACTTACTGAACTTGACATATAATTATTTTCTCCCTCAAGATAAAATAAGACTAACCTCGAATGTTCGAAATGCTCTCTTTACTTTTCGAATATACTCAATGCATCATCTGTGATTATAGTCACTAATTAATCCAAGCAAAGTTGGAACACTTTATTCTTCAATACCATAATATTACCGAGGGCATTTTTTAACTCAAACAGGTATTGCCAAAACTCAATGTGCCCATAATTAGTTCTTGTAATTCCTTAAATAACTACTTCCTCAAATGAGGTAATATTATCTCATGTTACTTTCAATCTCCCGATTGACTTCTCTTCTCGAATAATTTTCTCTATTCTTTCGATTTCTTATAATTTCTTATTGAATTTTTCTTATGTACAACTATTCACACTAGTTTCTCCACACATTTCAATTTATTTTCTATTCTCACTTTTCTGAACACTAACATCAAATCTAATTTGTACCTTCTGAATATACCGATATAGAATACATTGTGGACCTAAGTTCCTTTAGCAATTGCAACAACATCCTCTCAATTTCATGAACCTAATAATGTAAATGGGTTTCCTTTCATTAACAAGATACATGTACTCTCTATAGGTAGTATTTTAAGTTTCTTAAGCCTAAGTCTCAGTTTAAAAAAATAGGACTCCAATATTCACTTCTGATTCATTTAATATTCATTCATTCTTAGAAATAAACCATCTGACCAACTTAACCTAATTCGGTGAAAATATTATTTGAAAGAAGATTTCTTGCTACTATCATCTATACTATTCACGTAATCCTTATCAATCAACTATTTTCATCATTGCTTATCAGCCACTTTACCTCAATAAGATCAATCTCTATCATTTCTTACAAGATCATAACGTTCACCTTACTAAAACTCGATGAAGTAGTAGATATGTTTATCACCTCACATACTTAGGTTTGTATCATCAAGTCATCTCATCTTATCCAGAGATGCATTTCTAGCAATTCACCAATTAATAACTTATTCTAAGGACATCTTACTCTCAATTGACAATATTTCTCCTTTTGTGCCAGCCCACGATCGTGGTAGACCTTTCCACGATCGTGATAGAACCAAATAATCTTGGCTATGATCATGAGGACTATGCCATGATTGTGCCCTGTTTCTTTTTCCTCGATTTCATCATATAAAGTAATATAATTTACACTCTCAATCCATTCCCAATTGATCATTATAAGTGCTTTCATACACTACTGTGATTTATCTCAGAATTTTAACTATGGAAACTATATCTTAAGAGCATTCAATATGTCATGGATCACTTGCTATATCATCTCCAAACATATAATACATAAGTGCTTAATAACATCACTTGTCGAGGTAATCACATTATCAATTAGGCACTCACAATAATGAATCAACTTAACCTCGAGGACTTTTATTTATCTCGTTATCACTTTCTTCTCTCAGTCATCATTTATTTCATCTTACAATCATATGTTCTCAATCAATTCAGAATTTTAGAGGCATAACCATCATGAAGTTCTAACCTTATATCCATTGACATATTCTTATGTTAAATCATAATTCTTATCACATTAATCAAACAATCGTTTCACTTTCCAAGTTCAACCTCTCAAGGTCATAATAAATTTTGTTTTCCATCAACTTTACTTGTACACTTTAAATCTTGTCATTAATACTTATATCCTTGCTATTCTTCAATCAATCCACGACAAGGTATTCACATCTATATCACATTCAAAGATATATCATCACAATACAATAATGATGACATATTCGATAACACATCCACAAATATGAATGCATTAGATCTTTGTTTATCATATCAAATCACATACTATTTCTCATTTCTAGATATCCACAAATTTTTTTATTTTCTCACATTTTGACCTATCATCATTCTTCTTACTATTTCTATCAGCTCAAACTCTAAACAAATGCTTATACGTGTGACTCATGCATATGCGACTCAGACTGAGGATCAGTTACTACTGCCTGCTATAACATGTTATGATGCTTATACCTTAACACATATTTAAAAAAATGCCCAAGTAAGACTCTAAACCTAGGCTCTGATACCAATTCTTGTGGCACCCCACTCTCATAAGGCATAGTCTTGAACATACCGTCAGTATTCGAGAGCATACTTCATAAGGATGGTGTGCTAATGCAGTCAGTCAAACTCAATACAAATTTTTCTCTCACATCACATGCATTAAATATGTTTCAAACAAATCAAAAATCAATCACGGCCCATATCATTTACACACACATGGTGTTAGACCCCGTTTTCAGAGTCTAACTCGCTCTCTAATACTAAACAATGTTGGCTCCTAGGTCTCGAAACTAGTTACAAAGCTACTTAATGAGGGTATCGAGTACAGAGACCCCTAAGGAAAAGTTTGTCCCGGCTAACTGCTGACTTCTCCACAGCGAGACATTCAAAGGTCAAGCGGAATACCTCTCTGGAAAAGTTCACCGTGGCCAACCCTTTTTGCTTCACTGCGGCAAACACTAAAGGTTAAACGGAAGACCTGTCTAGAAAAGTTTACCGTGGCTAAGGTCAAAATTTGCTGGGGCGAAACCTTCGAAGATCAGGCAGAAAGTCTCTTGAGAAAAGTTCGTCGTGGCCAAAGTCTGGCTTAACCACGGCGAAACCTTCGAAATGGACCAGAAACATCCAACATCTATCACTAAGTTTACAAACACATACATATACATTTCCCCCAAAAACCATAGGAATTCGTCCAAAGATAGCATTATCATATAAAAGAAAATTTTCTCAAATCTCACTACTGAATCAAACGAAATTTACACATAACTTTAGATACAAATCAACAATCACATCAATACTTAATACAAAATACAAATAGATGCTCATGTTTGATACGCCTATAAAGCTATCCAAAATGTTCACTAACTTAGTACAAAAGTCTCTAACTACTTTGGAGCTCCCGATGCCTTGCAAGGATTGCTAACTTTCTCATTCTACACCTGAGGAGGGAAAAAGGGATGGTTTGAGCTACACGACTCAGTGGCTAATATATTTATAGCCATCGGAAATTAGCCATAATTCAAGCATATGTACATGAATAACTATCAATTAAAGCATTCTCAATCCATTCTAGCAATTCAATCATTTATCAATTTAGCTCAAAACTCATAAGACATAACACAGACTTTAGCCATTAAACATAACACTCAAGTGCATCATACTTGACAATTCAAAGATGCAATGCACAAACAAATGGCTTGAGAGTTCCGTGGAACGAAACGGAGAAACCAAAGTTTCCACCGTGAACAAAACGAGTCCAATTTCTCAGGATCTTGTGGCCTCAACCGGGCAACCGGGAGAAGGCTATAGGTCAACGTGCACTTGACTAACGAAACGGTTCCTCTCTTGCCCAATCACAAACAATTTTATGCTCAATACAGTCAATCACAAATCCATAATGTCATGCTTCTTTTACTTCTTTTTTCTTTCCTTTTATACAAATATCATAACCTTTTTCAAGGCATAACATAATCATAATTCATCATGCATTTTCAAACATTCAGAAAGATTTCAATCTCAAGAAATTCAATGCAAGCAAAATCAATATACACACACATAGGCAAGAATTTGCCCAATCACATAATAGCTATGAATATATTACCCACCTAATTGCTTGAAAATCCAAGCTCAAGATTATCTTTCCTCTTGCTCTTGGGTAGAGTTTCCTATAACAAACACATCTTTCCATTCAATCCAATATACAAAGAGAAATTCATAAAGCTTTAAAAATTAAAACAATAAAATCTAGCCTAGACTTAACTTATCCATAGCTTATCTAGGTTAGAATACAAAAACTAGTTTAGAAATCCATAAAAAATCACATGGGTTCTTTTCTTCTCTTTTTTCTTCAAACACCAACCCATTTCTCTGCTTCCTTTTTTTTTCTACCCAAACAAAAAGAAATGATGAAGAAGATTACCTTAGCTTAGCCAAATTACCTTTCTTCTTCTTCTTTCCACGTTTTCTTTCTTCTTCCCTAGGTTCCTTATTTTTCTCTTCTGTTCTCCTCTTTTCTTTCACGATTTTCTACTTCTTTCTATTTAGCCTAGACCATACTTTGACTTGGTCTCCCCATTTTGCCCTTCATTTAACTTGTCCTTCTTCTTTTACCCCTTCTTTTGTCCCTTATGTCTAATACACTAACTAATTCTAAGATCTCCATTTAATAACCCTAATTTCTATTCATACCTCCTAAAATGACTAAATTCTAAGAAAATAAATAGAATAAATCAATGAATAAATAAACAAATAAATAAAAGAAAAGAAAAGAAAAATTTTGGGGTCCAACAGTTCTCCCCCTAAAAGAATTTTGTCCTCGAAATTCTTACCTAAGTCCACGAAGAGATGTGGATACTTCTCCTTCATTGCTTCCAAAGGTTCCCATGTTGCCTCTTCCGTTGAATGGTTCTTCCATAAGACTTGACCTAGCTTCACAACCTTGTTTCTCAAAATCTTTTCCTTCGAATCTAAGATCTCCACTGGTTGTTCCTTATACGTCAAATCCTCTCTTAATTAAACCTCTAAAGGTTGGACTATGTGTGAAGGGTCTGATCGATATTTTCCTAACATCGAGACATGGAATACATTGTGAATCTTAGACAATTCCGGTGACAAGGCTAACTTGTAGGCTAAAGGCCCAATCTTCTCAATGATCTCATAAGAGCCTATGTATCTCGAACTAAGCTTGCCCTTGTTACCAAACCTCAAAACCCCTTTCCATGGAAAAGTTCTAAGAAACACTTTGTCTCCAATTTCAAATTCCATCTCCCTTCTATGTGCATCCGTATAACTTTTCATCCTATCTTGAGTTGCTTTAAGTCTCTCTTTCACTAATTTAATCTTATCAATTGTGACTTGCACTAATTCAGGTCCTAAAAGTCTTCTTTCACCTTCCTTATCCTAACAAATAGGAGTTCTACACCTCCTACCATACAAAGCCTCATAAGGTACCATTTGGATTCCCGAGTGATAGGAATTATTATAGGCAAATTCAATTAATGGCAGATGATCATCCCATTAGCCTTTGAAATCTATAACATAATCTCTCAACATTGCCTCTAAAGTTTAGATTGTTCTCTCCGATTGTCCATTAGTCTATGGATGGAAAGCTGTACTAAAGTGCAACTTAGTTCCCAAGGCCTCCTGTAAGCTTTTCCAAAATCTGGAGGTGAACCTGGGATCTCTATCCAAGACTATAGAACTCAGAATCCTATGAAGCCTAATTATCTCATCTATATACTTCTTGGCCAAAGTATTCAAGGAATTCGTCTATTTAATTGGCAAGAAATGTGCTGACTTAGTTAGCTTATCAACAATCACCCATATTGCATCATGCTTCCTGCTAGTTATTGGCAATCCCATCAAGAAATCCATCGAAATCTTCTCCCACTTTCATTCAGGAATAGACAAAGGTTTAAGCTTACCAATAGGAACTTGATGTTCTACTTAACTTGCTGACACATTAAGCATCTTTTAACATACTCTACAACATCTTTCTTCATTCCTTTCCACCAAAAGTGTTCCTTTAAATCTCTATACATTCTTATACTTCCTGGGTGCATTGCATGAGGCACATTGTGTGTCTCATCAAGAATCTCGTCTTTCAGCTATTACATATCAGGAATACATAGTTTGTTACCTACCACCATCAATCCATCTTCTCTTAGCTCTATTTCAGAAGGTTTACCATTTTTAATCTCTTCTCTAAGCTTGCTCAATTGCTCATCTTGCTTTTACAGTTCCTTAATCTTCTCATTCAACACTGGCCTTACTCTAAAATTAGCCAATACACAACTAGATTTAACTTGTCTCAATGTCACCTCGAGTTTGGCTAATTCCTTTAACAAAGGAAGATATACCGTCTCCACACGTGCCATAGTTGATTTCCTACTCAGTGCATCCGCCACTACATTAGCTTTCCCTAAATGATATTCTATCATCAAGTCATAATCCTATAGTAGCTCTAACCATCTTCTTTGTCGCAAATTCAACTCTTTCTGGCTCATCAGATACTTAAGACTCTTGTGGTCTGTAAACACCCTGGTGGTGACTCCATATAAATAATGTCTCCATATTTTCAACGCAAAGATTATAACAGCTAACTCCAAGTCATGTGTAGAATAATTCATCTCATAAGGTTTCAATTGTCTAGAAGCATAGGCAATCACTTTATCTCCTTGCATCAACACACACCTTAATCCCTTCCTTGAGGCATCACTAGATACTATATACCCATCACTACTGGAAGACAAAGTCAAAATTGGTGTAGTTGTGAGCCTATTCTTCAGTTCCTCAAAGCTCTTCTAACACTCCTCTATCCACACAAACTTCTGATTCTTCCTTGTCAGTTTGGAAAGTGGAGCTGCTATCATAGAAAAGCCCTCCACAAACCTTCTGTAATACCTTGCTAAACCCAAGAAACTCCTCACTTCTGCTACACTTTTAGGTGCTTCCTACTTCCCAATCGCTTCTATCTTCCTCGGATCCACATGTGCTCCTTGCTTCGAAATCACATATCTAAGAAATGCCACTTTCTTTAGCCAAAATTCACATTTTTTGAATTTGGCATACAACTCTTCCTTCCTCAGTGTCTCCAAGGCAATCCTCAAATGTTCCTCATGCTTCTTGTCACTGGAATAAACCAATATGTAATCTATGAAGACTATGACAAATCGGTCTAAGAAAGGCTTGAAGACTCTATTCATTAAGTCCATAAAGGCTACAGGGGCATTCGTTAATCCAAAAGGCAAAACTAAAAACTCAAAGTGCCCATACCGTGTTCTAAAAGCAGTCTTTGACACATCAGACTCCTTTATCCTCAACTGGTGATAACCCAATCTCAAGTCTATCTTAGAGAAAACTGTTGCCCCTTACAATTGGTCAAACAAATCATCTATGCATGGAAGCGGATATCTATTCTTGATAGTGACATGATTGAGCTTCCTGTAGTCCACACACATTCTCAACGATCCATCTTTCTTCTTCACAAAAAGAACCGGAGCTCCCCAAGGCGAAGAGCTAGGTCTAATATACCCTTTCTCCAATAACTCTTTTAACTGCTCTTTAAGTTCCTTCAATTATGTCGGAGCCATTTTATAAGGCAGAATCGATATTGGTGTAGTACCCGGAAGAAGCTCAATGGGAAACTCAATTTCCCTAAGGGTGGTAGTCCTGGTAATTCCTCAGGAAAGACATCCAGGAATTCCCTGACCACAGGAATATCTTCTAACTTTCCTCTATCTGCCTTCGTGTCTACCACATAAGCCAGAAATGCTTCACACCCTTTCCTTATCATCTTCTCTGCTATCAAAACTGAAACAATTCTAGGTGGGCTTACTTTCCTGTCCCCCATAAACACTACCATTCTACCTCCATCCAATTCGAACTCCACTGTCTTCTGTTTGCAATCCAGATGGGCGTTATACTTTTCTAACGTATCCATGCCCAGTATCACATCTAATCCCCCCATCTTCAATGGCATTAGATTCACTACTAAGTGTTCCCCACCAATACGTACTTCACAATCTCTATAGACTTAACTAATAATAATATACTGGTCGATTGGAGTATTAACCATCAAAGGAGTATCCAATGGACTCAGTTCTCTACCATGCACAGTTCTACTTGATGAAATAAATGAATAGGTAGAACCTGGGTCAATCAAAACAACAATATTATCATCAAATAATGTAACTGTACCAGTCACAATCTCCGAAGCTGTCTCTACGTCCTCCCTTGTTATTGCAAACACTCTAGCTGTTGCTTTCCCCTTGGTCTTCTTGAAGGGTTCACTGTCTTAGCTATCTCAAAACTTCCCATTTCAGTTGTCATCTTTTATCCCCCAATCTCAGCCTTCCTTGAGGCTTGCTTCTGAGTTTTCTCCTGTCTTACATGCAGAGGGCACTCCCTAGCCATGTGCCCTTTTTCCCCACAGTTAAAGCAAGCTCTTGTCAATCGGTAACACTCTCCTCTATGTAGTTTCCTGTAGTGATCACACTTGGGAATGGGTGACTTACCCCCTTCTCCCCTTCTACTTCCTTCCGCTATTGAGACTTGATGAGAAACAGTTCTCATCAGTCTAGACCTGCTTGCACCATTGCTCCTCTCCTTAGACTACATAGGGAAAGTCTTGGCACTCTCTGACATAGGAGTATCACCTCTCCTCCTAAACTGTTCTCTTCCTTTTCTTTTTTTATTCACTGCACTCTTGATGTTCTCCACATTCTCTACCCTTAGCGCTGCTTCAACCAGCTACTAGAAATCACAAAAGTTCTACGCCGCTACCTTCTCTCTGATGGCTAAATACAATCCTGATTCAAACCTACGACACTTAGCAGCCTCACTCATCATCATCTCAGCTGCATATCTAGACAGCTGCATAAATTGATGCTCATACTAGCTCACTGTCATCTCCCTCTGTATAAGACTCAGAAATTCCCTTTGCTTCTGTTAGATATACACTTCAGACAAATACTTCTTCTTATACACTGCTAAGAAATCTTTCCATAAGAGCACTGATGGTTTCAACTGGCTTCCTGGCACACTCTCCCACTAATGTAAAGCATCTCCCTATAGCAAGCTTGCAACATACACAACTTTCTCATCATCCTCACAATCCATCTAATCCAGTATCCTCTAGGTCTTTCTCAATAAAGTCTCGGCTTCTTTTGAATTTGTTGTCCTATAAAAACCCATTGCTCCATACTTCCTTAGTTTGTCAAACTGCTTCCCCTTCTTAGTTGGGGCCGGAGTTGAAGTTTATGGCATTTGACCCATGGCTTGAACAAATGCCTGAAACATCCTCAGATCCAATGGCGTAGGCACTTGCTCCTGCGGATGAGGAAACTCCCGCATCTATGATCGAACAGGCTCACTACCTTGCCCTACAGAAGCCTTAGCATTTCCTGGGGCTACAGATTCATCAGTACTCTCCTTTCTTGGTGGAGAGTCAGGTGCAATTGATCCTTGCAAAACTCCTCGTGTCCTTCTACGAGGTGGCATCTTACTCCTTCAATTTAAACCACTAACGATTAGCTTACACCTCATTTTAATCTTATTTCCTACATGTATGCATGAAATGTGTGTCACTTAATGCAATCAATCACTTTACAATGCAAACAATTTATCACATAGCATAACAATTCATACCCCTATTCATTCTAAGCCTAGGAAAAACCTAAGCTTTGATACAAAACAATGTTGGTGTCTAGGTGTCGGAACTTATTACAAAGCTACTTAATGAGGGTATCAGGTATAGAGACCCCTAAGGAAAAGTTCATCATGGCCAACTGCTGACTTCGCCGCGGTGAGACATTCGAAGGTCAAGCAGAATACCTCTCTGGAAAAGTTTGCCGCGACAAACACTGAAGATTAAGCCGAAGACCTATCTAGAAACGTTCGCCATAGTTAAGGTTAGAATTTGCCGAAACCTTCGAAGATCAGGTAGAAAGTCTCTCGAGAAAAGTTCATTATCGCAAAACCTTCGAAATGAGCCCGAAACATCCAACATCTATCACTAAGTTTACAAACACATACACATACATTTCCCCCAAAAACTATAGCAATTCGTGCAAAGATAGCATGATCATATAAAAGAAACTATCCTCAAATCTCACTACCAAATCAAACTAAGTTTGTACATAGCTTTAGTTACAAATCAACAATCACATCAATACTTAATACAAAATACAAATGGATGTTCATGTTCGATATGCTTATAAAGCTATCCAAAACGTTCACTAACTTAGTAAAAAAGTCTCTAACTATCTTGGAGTTCCTGATGCCTTGCAAGGATTGCTAACTTTCTCGTTCTGCACCTGAGGAGGGA
>JANQAP020000078.1:8910265-8935547 GCA_026874005.2 Erythroxylum coriaceum
GGATGACTCATTAATGGAGTGATTTAATAATTGAATAAACTAAGTTTTGTGACACTTGTCACACTCTCATTAGTTTGTTAAAATTGCTTCCCAATTCAATTCCAATTTCTCTCCAATTTTTCAATGGCTCAATTCAAAAATTCTTAATTTCATATGCCTAAGTTTTCAGTGCCATTGGACAGTCAATTTTACTACTGGTAGACCCCTATTTTGTCACTTAACAATTTTTCGGGTCCGGAAATAATTTCGAAAAATTCCCGAAAAATTCCTATAATTCTCTAAAAATGGGAAAACCCCTATGAACCTCTCCAATTCAAATTATCATTCACACAAGACACTTTTTCTATAAAACACAATTATTCACACTTAAACCGGGAAATGTCATGAATGCATGTATAAACATTTACATATGCAAAAATTCACTATATCCTATTCATGTGCATATATGAATGCATGAATATCGCAATGCAATATTTAACACTCCTAACCCGTGCCAAATTACCAAAATGCCCTTCCCATAGGTGAGGGGATGTTGCATCACTGTTGCAGTAATCCAAGAAACTACAACGCAATCAGTTTGCTTCCATAGCGCGTCACTACAAAAAAATATATCAATCAGCGACGTTTTATTAATAAAACGTAGCGAATTGTGAAGACTTTTTGTGATATTTTATTAATAAAACGTCACGAAATAGAAACTGCGACGTTTTCATCAATAAAACGTCTCTATTGGGGTACTTTAAGCATTCTACCTTTGGGAGAAAAATGACGTCGTTTGGTTTTAAACCAAACAATGTTGTTTTGGTTTTGTTAAAACGTCTCCCGAGTCCCCTTTCCCTCCCACCACTTGTGCGCTGTCCTCCTCTAGATTACTCTGTCGTACTTCCTCCTCCAGATTGCTCCGTCTTCCATCGTCTGGGTGTTCTCCATCGAGCTACTGCGTCTCTGGGCATTGTGATCATCTTCTCTGGCGTATTTCTTGAAGGTATTTTTGTGCTTCTTTTTTAGTAATCCAGTTAGTTCAACTAGAATGTAGCTTGATTTTCGTCATCTATTTGAGTCTGTTACTTTGTTATTGCATTCTATAGAACATACTTGAATGATTCTTAGTATTTGGAATCTTATATTTTGTTTTCTTTTTAAGTTGTTACTGTGGTGTTTATAAATGTAAAACTAATAATCATTTTCTGCCGAAATATTTGGAAGTTATCACTGTTATGGTTTTAAATTTGACTTGTTGGGTTTCATCTTGTTTTTAAACAATCCAATGTTTGAAAGACAAGAGAGAAAATTGCTAGTTTTGTGACCTCCTAAAGGCATGATTGCAGTCTAAAATTGGTGATTAGAGTGAAATAAGTATAATAAGGTATTGGTGGAAACTCTAATACATTCGATAGCAACAAAGGAGGAATAAAAATGTATACATTTTTATAGCATTACATAAGTTCAGTGGCTGCTTAGTTAATATCATTTGCTTAAGTTCCTTTGGCTTATTAGAATTTAAAAAATAATATAAACCCATGTTATCATCTCTTGCAATTTCTTTTTGTGCTATTTGACTGGTCCTATTTCCTTTATCAATTTTAGTCCTACTTATCAATGTTTATGTGTTGGTTTCTTTTTTGCAAGTTAGCATACACTTAGTGAGATGGATATATATATAGAATGGTAGTTGAGTGAATTTTGTAATTGAGTCTTTTGACATGAATGTCTTCATTATGGATGCTTTCCTAGATAAACAGTTCACATTACAACCTCTTTTCTTAAATACTTTGAGTTTTCACATTTCATTCTTTTTGATGTCTTGTAATTTGCAGAAAACTAATAATGCTATTGGAATATTATTGCAGTGCAATGACAAATCTAGTTTCCTTGTTCTTTGTGATTGTTATGTCTTTGACATTTACAAGAAGTTGTATGTTATGTTGGCATTATGATATCTCTCTTATAGGTTTAAGCTGGCCAACCACTTATAAATCTTTTCTTCCTTGAACTTGTTGTCTACCCTTATATTAGTCGCAAAGAAATCACATTTCAGTGTCTCCCAAAGTTGTGTTGTCTTAAATGAACATGATTAGTATCATAGCTTTATGTTAATGTGATGTTTAATTATGTTCACTTTTTATGTTGTCATATAGTGCAATTAGTGTTCACGCTTATTTCATTTCAATCTGGCAGGGTTGAAGTCAACTTCGGGAACAAACAATTTGTTTTTGATCTCAAGGTAAGATAAACTTTATGATTCATGTTTTACCTTGTTTTTCATTTGGTAGTAATTTCATTTTTCTGTGAACTTATTGCCTAGTTGAATAGAATCTAGTTTCTTTCATGAACATATAGTAAAGTTTGCCTGTCTATTTGCTTGTAGTGTTTTGGTTTATCTTTAATTATGAATTTTAGAAATAAAATAAATGAGAAAGAGGGGAAAGAAAGAAAACACAAGATTTGCTTGGTTATAAGTGCCAAGTCATCACTTCAACACATATCTCAACCACTATATATTCCTAATATTCACCAAATCAATGACACATAGTGCCATAATTCCTTATCAAAAAATTGATGCTTGCAGATTTAGCAACAAAATGTTGAGGGAGCGTGACAAAAGAATTAGCTGGTTATATGAAGCCAACATATTTTATGATTTATAGAACTCTGAATGAAAGGAGTTAAATGGTCATTCAGAGCCAACAAAGTTTGTGCAATTTATAGCTCTATTCTCGTGCTTTTTCTTGATTAGGATGTACTAGTTGGAGGACATATCTCTATATGGTAGCTTGGCCAATTTAAGGACAAAATTGACTTGTACTCTCTCTATATATAATAGAAATTCTTGACCAAGAGATCTTTTCCTTTTTTTTTTTTTGAATCTTATCTAAATTTTATCACTCCAACTATCTAAATAAGGCCATTATACTCTCCTAAAGCCCACATTTAATCATTGGAGGGAAAACCTTATGGATGGCCATATTCTTAATGGCAAGAGGGTTTCCAAAAACGATTAAATTCAAGTCAGATGACAAGGATAAATATGATAAGTAGTAGGTTTGGCAATGATTATTGTTTCGTTGAGTGTCATATCAAAAGAATGTTTTTATTGGTTTCTTAACCATAAATCATGGAGCACTTTCGTTGTTCATGGAATTCATGTTTTTATCTAATATGATTGAATATTATTTTATCCTTATATAGGAACATTATTCCTATCTTTATATAGGAACATTACTTAAATATTCCTATGTTGGAATAACTTAGGTCTCTTATTTTTGAGATATTAGTATTAGCATGTATAGCCCTAGTATACAGATGAGATAAACCTAATTAATAACACTTTTGTACCTTTGTTTTATATGTCCATGGATGTAGGCCTTAAGGCTGAGCCACATAAAACTTGTGTTCCTTCTCTCTTTACGCTTTCACAATTATTTTATTTCCATAGTGATCAAAGCAATTGTTCTTAGATCAGCTTTCTACCATACTTGTTGCTTAAATATTAGTCCAAACCTTTTACTTTTAGGTTAGCTTGTTGGTAAATCCAAAAGCTTCCTCAATATTTCAATCCTAGTTTGAGCTTATGAAAAAAATGAAATTAAATATATAAATTTTTATAGCTTAGATGGTAAATAACATGCCACTAGTAGTGTTGATGTGAAGCACCATGTATGTTGACCGCATCCCATTTGAGTACATGTGGTAAATAAAATAAAATTGTTAAATATGTAAAAAAAATTTCAATAAGATAAGAAGAATAAACATATTACTTATGACCCTAAAAATAAAAAACACCAAAAATTCATCTCGATATCCAAGGCCCCAAAACCCATAAACTTCCTCTTCTCAATTTGTTGGCTTTTGCAAATTTTCATCTTCAAATTGTTTATTTAGTTTCTCAAGTGCGAAGCTCATTCGATTGCAAGAAAGACTCATCCTTCCTTTGCCATTGTCCAATTAAAGGACTTAATCCCACATCCAAACTTGTACCGACATTAGTAGAATCGTTGTCACCATCATCCTTTAACTCCCTATTCTCTTTTAAAACCAAAGGAAACAAATCAATAACTGAACCAGTTGTATTTCATTGACATACCGTGCCAAAACTCTCTCTATTTGATAGTTTTCATAATTCTATTACCACCGTGTTCCCATATGGTTCTATTGTCTTTACTCACAGTAACAAACTTAAACCTAATAGATTCACGTTATTTCAAATTCAAATCACACACCCTTCCAACCCTTTTCCCCTTCATAAGCATCTTCTTTTTGCATGAACCGAATTCTTTTGTCGACCTAGAATGACCATATCATAGTCCTAATTCCTATGACTTATCATGGAAATTTCCAAACAAAGGACAAGAAGAAGAAGAAGATCATCAAGGAAGAATTAAATAAACTGACAAATGGGAAGTGAAAGCTTTTAGGGTTTTAGGGATTTGAGTGTTGAGTGGGAGTGTTGACGTTTTTGAAGTTAGGTTCATGAGTAATATGCTTATTCTTCTCTTCTTATTTAATTTTCTTATTTGTTTAACAATTTGAATTTTTATTTCATATGGGTGATTAAAAAGAGTTGGTTAAGCTTACATGGCCATCAAAATTAGCACCACTAACATGTATTAACAAACTCAATGGTTTGTTTTATATTTGGACCAAATTGAGTCTCACAATTTCAAATGTTCTAATTGTAACAACTTGCAACACCATTTTTTTTGGGTTGCTTGGACTACGTCTTGGTTTGATTTGGAAAAATTGTTATAGAAACTTTCAAACAATATGTTTGAACACCATCAAGCCCTATTACAAAAAAGCTTATTAAGTGATTTGATCTACAAAAGATGGTCCTTGTTGTTCATCTAAAAGTTGCTAAGTTGTGTCAATTGGGTAATTGTTGGAAATTGGAGTGACTCAAAAGTATTTGCCCAACTCACTCACTGTTACAAATGTTAATAAGGTTGTAGAATTAGCTATTAATAATTAGTTAAAGTATAACGATTAATAATAAAAGTAAGATTTTTATAAGTAAATTGCTATTGCAATTTTGGAGTATCTTGGTTGTGATATGGCTATTTGCTGCACAAGTTAAAGAATTCACGTGCAAAATGGGAAACCCACTTACCATATTGAGGGATTTTGAAGACATTAAAGAATGTTGTAGAGTTCTAGTATTATTTAGTATAATTATACATAGCTTGTATAGGAATATTATGTGCATTGTTTTAAATGCAGACTGCAACTGCATTTGCAATCGCAACAATGTGGTTATGGTCCTAGTTGTTTTTGCATAAATGATGTGATACAGTTTCACATTTGGGTGTAGCAATGAACGGTGCTTTGTTGCAGCTTTTGTGTTGAAAATGATCTGCACCATCTATTTTATTGCATAAATACAATTTGGAAAGAAGAAAAAGAGAAGGAACTACAATTTGAAAAGAAGAAAAAGATAAGGAATTGAAGGAATAAACAAAAAAAGGAAATGATTTGAAGAAAAGGAACTAACTTGTGAATTGAGGGTTGAAATTGCCATAACAAATTAAAAGACAAGTTGATAACTAAGGAAGCAAGATTTGGGTATTCCAAGATGGAAGCAAGATTTAGGGGATTTTGTGGTTTAAATTTTGAGATAATATAAAGCGAGAGAGAAGTGAGGAGATGAAGAAGGATAACATTAAAAAATGAAGATATTGGGAATTCCAGAGTTTTAATTTTGAGAAAATAGAGAGAGAGAGACGTGGAGAAGACTGGTAAGGAAAGTCTACTTTTGGATGGGAAGGAAAACCACATCGTTATAATGTTATTGCTCCTTGAAAGTTAATGTGGATTAATCAAACTGAATTATTTCCATGTGTAGAGAATGAGTTTGCCTCGATTTTTTAAGTATTATATTCTCACTTTTATTAATTGTTATACTTAAGTAACTATTAATTATTAATAGCTAATTCTATTAACTTATTAATATTTGTAATAGTGAGTTTTCTTACAACACTTATAGTTAATAGTTGATTTTAGTTGGATAACAATTAATTTGAATATTTTAGTATATTATAATTATATTAATGCTAATGGCATTCAAATTATTGTAAAAATAAGGTTAAACATTATAATGATAAGTTATATATTTCAAATATTTTGCAATGTCACCCACATAATCCACAATATAACTTGCCCAATAATCGTTATTGCAAAATGCATAATGTAGCAACGATCACAATTGCAATCACAATTTGAAACCTTGATTATGTGCATTTTGATGCTAAGTAATTAATTCAATATTCTTTCTTGGAATACTTTAGATCTCTTAATTTAAAATGTTGGTATTACCTTGTATTCCTCTAATGATATAAACATATAAACTAAACTTAATGACACCCTTTTAGATTAGCGAAATATTTGCGAATAGAGGAACAAATGACTTCTATGTGCTTCATGTTCTCATGGTAGCTAAGATTCGTAGCAACTTGTAATGACACTATTGTTGGGAGCATGTATTTGAGTCAAAAGTGGTGCTAGTGTTCATTTAACTAAACCAAATCTAGTGTATATTTATACTAGTTGAAAAGATACCTTGAGATTACTTGCCAAAATAAAACTTGAGATTGAGTTTTTACTTATGGGATGTTATTTTAAGCCCGGGTATGGTTTTACATTAGTTCGAACTTGGTAGGCTAGATCAAAGCCCAATATGAACGGTCCGTATTCTCTCCCTAAAATGACATTGTTTTGGTCTTTAAATTAAGAAACTCAAAACCAAATGATGCTTTGGAAAGTAAAACGAAAATGATGTCATTTTGGGCACAAGAGTGTCCTCGGGCTTGGGTTGTGATGCTTTAGCGTGAAAGCACTTTGAACTGGGCATGGGCTGCCTCTTGTGGGGTTAGGGCTCGCACCTGACCTGACCCAATACCTTGCCTATATACTTGCAACTCCTAGAAATAGGTGAACTGCCTAAGGTTTTTCATATGAAAAGTGGAATGTAACAATTTAAGGATGCTAACCCAAGCTAGTTGAGCCTTAAATCCTCTTATTGACATTGGCCAATTTGAAAGGAAGGATTGAGCAGAAAGGACTATAGATTAGATTTGTTTGTAAATTAGCATTTTGAATCTTAAAGATGGCTATATATTAGGACCTATGACAACAATGAGATTAACATAAAAAGGTAGACGAATACACCCTTAGATACCCTTTAATAAAAAAGAAGATCAGTCATATAACTCGGAGTAAATGAAAGAGGAAAGTGGATTGAAATTTTTCAAATCATCGAGCTTTTGAATTTGCATAAAGCATTAGCGGAAGTAGACATGCTAGAAGGTAATTTGACATAAATTTCTTTCGTAATATCTTTGTGGATGATTTCATTCTTGATAATCATTTATCATAACCACCATAATTAAGATGCAATGGGGGATAGGATTTTTTTTCGCATGATGATCATTTTTTCTACTACAAAGGCCTTATTGTATTAAGGTGTTTTATCCAAGAATAACTATTCAAGCTTTGTAATGGACACATCAGAGTTGAAGCTTCATAGGAAACATAAACTTACTGCTCAGTGGTTGCATGGATGGGGGATGGAGCATGAGTTTTTTGGTTATAAGAAGATGGAATAGGGATAGAAAGGCATTGTAGCTTTCAAAAGTAAAGGAGTTGTTGTCCTACACAACACAACTAGATTTAGAAAATTATTCTTATAAATTAGAGTCAACTAACTGACCAGCAACAACAACATAGTGGGAATACTAGTAGAGAATAAGACATCATTTTGAGGGGAACAAATATCATCAATGACCATGATAGGTAGGTTTGTTTCTATCGGCAACATGAATCTTGAGATTTCCAAAATGTTCACATTGGTAAGGAAATGAGACTACTTATCATATGATTAGGAGAGACTAAGACATCGGTTTGAGAGGAACAAATATCATCAATGGCCATTGAAGAATTTGAAATGCTTTCTGATTTATTCCATAACTTCTTGACTTGCAACTACAACCAGCAAAGGCATATTTATAACCTACATAAACAGCAGCCCTAATCACAAAATTAAAATAGATGACCTAAATCAAGGAAACAATCTTAACAGCTGGCTGTGAATCAATCACAACTTTATTCTAATTTGACTAATTCCTTAAATTATGGACTTCCACAGATCTTGCTCATTCCTAAAATCGTGGGATAACAATCCCACTAATCTTGCTCATATTTCCACCCTCCCCCTCAAGCTGGTTTATGTATGCCAAGCATACCCAACTTGGACTTCAAACTCTCAAAGCTTGCTTTAGGTAGAGCTTTAGTGAGCATGTCTACAGTCTGCTGACTCGAGGATATATACCCAAACTTGAATCTTCCTCCCTCTAGCTTCACCTTGATGAAATGACGATCGATCTGCACATGCTTAGTTCGATCATGATGAATAGGACTTTTTGCAATATTGATTGCTGCCTTGTTTTCACAATACAAGACAATGCGTGCTTCCATGTTGACCCCCAGTTCTTTTACCATTCTCTCTAGCCATATTCCCTCGCATATACCATGGCATATTACCCTGAACTCAGCCTTTGCATTGCTTCTTGCTACTACTTGTTGCTTTTTGCTGCGCCATGTGATTAGATTCCCCCAAAGGAATGTGCAATAACCAGTAGTAGGACCTTCGATCTTCCAAAGATCCAGCCCAATCAGCATCTGTCATTACCTCTAACCCTCGGTTGGTTGTCTTCCCGATGAACAATCCGCATCTTGGACTCTTCTTGAGATAACGTAGAATACGTAGAACAACTTCTAGATTTCTCTTAGCTGGCTTATTCATAGATCTATTAACAAGTCCAATTGCAAAGCTGATATTAGGGCGTGTATGAGCTAGGTAAATTAACTTACCCACTAGTCTTTGGTATCTTCCTTTGATTGTTAAAGGACTGTCTTCCTCCAATTCTACTTTACTGGCCACATCAAGAGGTTTGTCAACAGGCTTACACCCCAACATTCCTGTTTCCCTTAAGCGGTCCAGGGTATATTTTCTCTGAGAGAGAGAAATTCCTTGTTTTGAACAAGCAACTTCCATGCCTAGGAAATATCTAAGTTGACCCAAGTCCTTGATTTCAAATTCCCTTGCCAAAAACTTAATTCCAACAATCTCCTCCAAGTGATCACCCGTCAAGACAATGTCATCAACATAAACTATTAGTATGGCTCTCTTACCTTCGGAGTTACTTTTGATGAACACAATATGATCTGTCTGACATTGCGTAAATCCGTGACTCTTAACAACTTGGGTAAATCTCTCAAACCATGCACGTGGAGATTGTTTAAGTCCATACAAGGACTTCTTGAGTCTACATACCTGTCTGAAATTTTCCTCAGTCTCTAATCCTGGTGGAATATCCATAAACACTTCCTCCTCAACATCTCCATTAAGGAAGGCATTTTTTACATCAAGTTGGTAGAGAGGCCATTCTAGGTTTGCTGTAAGAGGTAGCAAGACTCTGATTAAACTAAGTTTTGCAACTGGAGCAAATGTCTCCTCATAGTCAACACCATAGGATTGTGTGAATCCTTTGGCCACAAGGCGTGCTTTAAATTTGCTTATACTTCCATCTGAATTATGCTTTACTGAAAGCACCTACTTACATCCAATTGTTCTTTTTCTTGCGGGGAGATGTGTAATTCCCAAGTTGAATTTTTCTCCAATGTGTGCACCTCATTAAGGACAACACTCTTCATTTTGGTTGTGCAAAGGCCTCATAAACATCTCTGGGAATTTGGTTATCATAAAGAGTGGCTAGCAATGTCCTCTTCTAACGCAGGGGCTTTTCTTTCATTTTTCAAGGAAGATGAGTTTTGACCCATTTGCCTATAACTATAAAAAGTCATTTATTAAACTTAAACTTATCAAATTCACTTCTAGTGTGGGGCTAGTCCCTTTGCTGAAACATAGTGGCTAATTGGGTGTTGTGTGTAGGATCGAGTACCCTTCCTTAAAGCAATAGGAAGATCATCAGTATGTACAATAGGGGAATTTGAGTGCATACCTATGTTATCATCCAGAGTTTTAGTATTCAGTTCAGAGTCATGGCCTTGCAGAATGTGTGTGTGGGTCTCTGTCTCTTGAGGCTTTTATCTCCTAGGGTAAACACGTAGCTCTTTCTCTGTGGTAGTTGTATCAGAAAGATTGGGTTCTATGGTGGTATTAGACACTGGTAAAGGTTGTGGTAAAGGTCCAAGTGAGATTGGAGATGGTGAAGAAATAATTGTAAGATCATTATCACATTCCTTAGGTATTGGATTCTCCCCCTAAACAACCAAGTTGGGATAATAGCTTTGATTTTCAAAAAATGTGACATCTATGGAGTGATAGAACTTTTTGGTGATCAGAGAATAGCATTGATACCCCTTTTGCGTACAGTAATATCCAAGGAAAATGCCCTTGGTGGCTCGAGGGTCAAGTTTACTGCATAGGTGAGGAGAAATATGGACAAATGAGGTGCAACCAAAGATCTTTAGAGGTATATCTATGAGGATTTTAAAGTGAGGGTATAACTCAAGGAGTTTGTTACGTGGGGTCTGAACTTGAAGTACCCGAGATGGCATTCAATCGATAAGGAAGATGGCGATCATCACTGCTTCTCCCCAAAATAGTGTTGGCACGTTCATGGTCATCGTTAAGGATCGAGCCACTTCCAATAGGTGTTTGTTCTTCCTTTTAGCAACTCCATTCTATTCTGGGGTGTCTACACAGGAACTTAGATGTAGGATCCCTTTTTCACTTAGGAAGGAACCCAATTGTGCCTCAAAGTATTCTCACCCATTGTCTGTCTTTAGTGCCTGGATCCGTGTTTGGAATTGTGTTTCTACCATCTTGTAGAAGTTCTGGAAGATCTGTTGAACCTCTGATTTCTCCTTCATCAGGAATAACCATGTGATTCTGTTGTGGTCATCAATAAAGGTAACAAACCACCTGTGGGCAGTAACTTCCTTGATTTTGGATGGACCCCAAACATCACTATGTATCATGGAAAAAGGATGGGTTGGTTTATGAGTATGGAGAGGATAAGAATTTCGGGTGTGCTTCACATACTGACAAATCTCACAGTTTGCAATATTTTTATTTTTATTGATAAGATTAGGAAAAAGTTTCCTCAAGTACAAGAAATTTGGTTGACCTAGGTGGTAATGCCACAACATTTTGGCACTACACTTATTTTTATCAAGGACAAATGCAGCAAATGAACTTTTCTGACTCCCTTCCCTAGAGGTGTCAGCCTGTAGGAGATAGAGGCATGCACACAATTCAGCACTGCCAATCATCTTCTCCGAACCTAAAACCTGAAAAACACACATATTAGGCAAGAATTTAGCAACACGGTTGAGATCCTTTGTGATTTGGCTGATGGAAAGTAGATTACAATCAAGCTTTGGCACAAATAGGACATTTTTAAGGATGATATCTTTGGTCAAACAAACAGATCCAATACCAGCAATTTTGGTTAGAGTGCCATCTGCAATTCTCACTGTATTATTACCATTAGATGGAGAATAGGTTTCGAAGACTGTGGGATCTCCTGTCATGTGATATGATGCTCCAGAGTCTATAATCCATGACTGAGAGTCAGTTTTCTTAACATGCAAAGCCAAAGTTTCATTACCTTGTTGCTGTGCTATAGAGGCAGTAGCTGTACTAGGTGCAGTATTAACTGAAGACGAAATATTTTGCAAAGTTCCTTGTAGGAGTTTCTGGAGTGTCTCCGTTTGATCTTTGCTGAAGGGGCTAGATTCATGCGATGTCCCTTGCTCCACGGTTGCTCTGTGGCTTTCGGCCCCCTATCTTGAAGGAACGTGGCTTCCAATCTGCAGGCTTGCCATGGATCTTCCAGCAGGCCTCTTTCGTACGCCCTGGTTTTTGGCAGTGATCGCACCATGGACTGGTGTGTTTCCTTTGCTGGGCATGCGGCTGGCCATTGTGTGGCTGAGCATGTGACTGATTCTGCACTGCAAGAGCCAATCCTTTGCTAGTTTGATTGTTGTTTGCTACTCCCAACATGACTTTCCGCCTACTTTCTTCCCGCCGCATTTCTGAGAAAGCTTCTCAAATGCTTGGCAACGGCTTGGTGCCTAGAACTCTCCCCCTCACTTCATCCAAATCTTTATTTAAACCCAACAAGAATCTGTAGATGCGTTCCTTCTCGAGTATAACTTTGTACCTTTTCGCATCATTTGGACAGTCCCATTCATTCTCTTTCAGAATATCCAGTTGCTGCCAAAATTTGGTGAGAGTGTTGTAGTACTCTGTTGTTGACATTTCTCCTTGTTTCAGATCTTGGAGAAAGCCCTTTATTTCAAACACTGCTGAGGTGTTGTCTTTGTTGGAGTAGGTTTCACTAACAACTTCCCAGATTTCTGCCTCTGTTTTGTAGTACATAAAATTCTCCCCAATTTCATTTGTCGTCGAATTTAATAGCCAGGAAATTACCATGCTATTCTCCTCCACTTTCCATAATATGTTGGTTTATTCTCCTCTGGTGCCGTTGCTGCTGTTAGATAATCTTCTTTGCCTTTCCCGCACATAAATATCATCACTGATTGAGACCATTGAATGAAACTGTTTCCATTCAATTTGTCAACTGTTATGGGGATGTTAGAATGTTCGGGTTGGCTAATCAGTTGGGTTGTAGACTTCTGAAGGTTTATAATGGTTTCAGATGGGCTCTCGATGTTTCCAGCCATGATGGCCCTGGGGTATTTTGTCATGAATTTTATTTGATTTGGGAAAGAAAATGGTTCAGATCGAGTGCTCTGATACCATGAAGAATTTGGAATGCTTTCTGATTTATTCCATAACTTCTTGACTTACAACTACAACCAGCAAAGGCATATATATATCCTAAATAAACAGCAGCCCTAATCACAGAATTAAAGCAGATTACCTAAATCAAGGAAACAATCTTAACAGCTGGCCATGAATCAATCACAGCTTTATTCTAATTTGACTAATTCCTTAAATTATGTACTTCCACAGATCTTGCTCATTGCTAAAATCGTGGGATAACAATCCCACTAATCTTGCTCATAGTTCCACATCCATGATAGGTCAATTGTTTCTACTGGCAATATGAGTGTTGAGATTTCCAAAATGTTTGTTTACATTGGTAAGGGAATGAAACTATTTATTTTATGATTAGAAAATTTGGAATCAAAGTACCTCGGAGATGATGAAGCTAAAGCAAAGGTTCAAAAATGATCTTTGAACCATTTCTTGAGTCATAGATTCAACAGTAGAAGCATTTTTGTGTTAGGTGAGTTGTATTCACAGAAAAACTAGTACTAGAAGAGTTAAATGAAACAAAATGTGGTGTTACAAATCTCTTCAATGGATTGTGGTCTTCTTGATAATATGAAAATCTTTCTGAGGTAGTTTAAAGTGTAATTGCTGCATTCTTTCTAACAAAAAATTTGAACAATGCTTGTGTCCCTTTCTCATAGCTTGACCTATGCTACATAATCATGGGAATGTTCCATTGTGGTTTGAGTGATAAGATGTTGATCATCACAAATCAAATCAATGAGGCATATATCTAAGGAGGGGATTACATCTCATTTCATAAGACTTTCCTTTAACAAATAGCCTAAAGTGGAATGCCCGAGCTTAGTTTTTTTCCCATTAAAACAAATCAAGAAAGCAACGTACTTGTTTGGAGACGTGAGGTTGTGAGAATTTAATCAAGAATAACCAATATCACAGGGTACAATTCCTAAATTAGGGCTCTAATACCAAGATAATTTAGAGAAATTTTGGCAAAAGATCTGTATTCTCTTGGTGAATATAAAACTTTGATTATATATCATAACATTGGCTTTCAGCCCTTAAATTAACCAAATGACCATATGCAGATCTTTCCTACAATTAGCGTATCCTACGCAAGGAAATAATCAAATCTAGAACTGTATAAAGCATAGAATCTGCTAGCTTTAGATAGGGCTTAGTTTCATAGTTAAAGATGACTAAATAAGAAGTGTTCTATTGGAAAATATGGGATTTTATTATTTCTAATTATGCAGTAAAATTATGGTAATTGAATAACTTTAAAGATCAGTCTTGCTATTATTTGGCTGCAGTTATGATTCAAGGTTGATGCTTTCTAGAAATTTATTCAATTAAATTTAGGCCTCCGTATGATGCTAATTTGGGGCTTTTTGCTTCTAATTGTTACTTTGCTTACTAATTGTCAATAATTTATCATTTTCAGTATCCTGTAGCAATTCCTGGCCCTGTAATGTAGTCAGAAAATTACCATCTTAGAGATGAAGTCAACTTTTACGAGTATTAACATCACCTTTTGCATTTATCATATGATTAGGGATATGAAGCACAGGAAAGGACGAAACAACAGGCGACAATAATTGAGAAAATCTCTTTGCCATCAAATATCAGTTATGGGTGAGTTTGGATTGGACTACAATATATGAAAATCAATTGTTACTGCTTTTGGTATATATAACTTGCTAGGGCCAGCAGTTGTCTAGTTAGCAAGTGATATTCTCTCTGAGGACACTCCTAGAAATTGTGAATAAAATTGAAGCTTTCTTTGATCGAAGCAATCAGTTCATCTTTCTTCATCACTGGAATCAACAAATAGAGAAAGGTTAAAGTGGAAGGAGGTAGAGAGTTGAAGTGAGGCCAGTTCTAGAGGAAGATTGAAGCATGACTTCTGGAAACATTATATTAGAAAAATGATGACTACTTGTTCTTAAAGGCATGCCTTTGATGACCAAGAGTATTTTGTGGTTGAAGAAACCAAACTTAGTAATAGTCTGTTTAAATATGCTTATAAATCTGTAAGAGGTTTCATGCTTACTATTTGTTCATTTTGTGTATCTATACAGTTTGAAGTCACATAGATGAACAACTGCATGTACATACACATTTGCATGCAATAATTTGATGATATTTAGTTATCAGTATGCTATGGATTCCAGTAATGATGGTGTACATGGGTGAAAGTCTGTAGATAAGTTAATTGTAAGATCTATATTTGTCTTTGCATGAATTATATACTAGCCTGATTGTATGTTTTCATGTATTCTTGTTTACGCTTTAGGAAAAGTCTTAGTTAATGATCTATGTCTAATTAAAATAATGAGTGCTTCTGAAGTTCCCTTTCAATATTTCATGTGAACCACAAAAGTTTTATGAGATTTGCTATCCATTTAGCCGATGCTACTGATGATTAAGTTATATTCTGGTCCAAGCCAACTGAATTGTGGTTACATTCAAACCTTTAACATGTATGAAGTTTAGGTGCCAGAAATTTTATTTCCTTGTGCCTCCCATCTAAGAGGCCATTATATGTAAAGGTAGATAAGTTTAAGCTATGGATTTGTTATTATTAGTGGTAACACATGTTCTTGCACATTGTGTTCAGTGATGCTAGCTAGCTGGCAAAACTAAATCAAATCCCAGCAATACCTTTCTAAAACTGAAACTTATTCTTGTCATTGTTTCTCGCAATATTGTATTCACTCATTCTTATTATGTGGGTAGACTTGTTCGCTCCTACTTACTTCATTATGGCTATGAAGAGACCCTGAAGTCCTTTGACTTGGCTGGTAAAACTACTGTTCCTCCTATATATTTAGCACAAGAGAATGAATCTGACGAGCAAGACATTCAGTATGCTTTAAACCAGAGGAGAACTCTTAGAGAGGTATGAAATTGTTGGCTGTTGAGTAATATTTTGTTTGTAGTTTGTGTTGGCTGGAATTATTTGTTTGTATAGCTATTTGTGGTGTCTATAATGGTTAGTTTCGGTGATACTGTCTTGCTGATTGAGTGACATTTCATGCATTTAGTGACATCCAAGAAATAAATAGGTGTTTCAAGTGTACTTCAAAATACCTTTTGGCAACAAATCAATTGGGATTTAGAGGTTTTGAATATCATGATCATGTAGACATGTGAAAGCCAAGTGTAATAAGTGCAATGAATGAACAAAATGTTTAGGGAGTTTGTAGTACAATCACAAAATAGTGGAATGTATGCAGTGAGAATTAACAAACTTAATTGGTTAACTTTTATTTTCTGCAGTTCATTTTTTCTTTATTTTTGTCTGCACTTCAACTATCTTAACGTATGTCTCATATGAAATTTAGACAACTAAAACATAGCATAAATTCATCATAAATGAGGGACAAATCGTTTGAACTAAAGTTATGTCACGAAGGCTCTAATAAAATGTGAAAATTTCATTTAACCCAAAAGTTTAAGCTATTGGGCAAGGTCTAGGCAATGGTTCAAATATTATTCTCTCACTCATCATTTTGTTGATCCCTACCAATAATTGTGAAATCAATACAAGATATCCTTTTATGATTAACTGAGTGTTCATATTATTTTTGAAGTTTCTTTGATCAAAATGATTGTGATGGTTGGGTCAGCATGCAAAATAAACAGAAGATAGTTCGTTGATGTATTGCAATGTGGTTAAATGGTTGAGTTTAAAGAAATCTTGTCTGATGAATAATTTCTTGTGGTTTCGTTGTAACATTGTTCATTTTTTAGTTTGATAGTTTTGCTTATTGGTGTTCTTATCTTCAAATGTCCTAGATGTACCACTATGTTGCCCTTTATTCTATCCTTTCAATTGCAAGTTTGGTTTCCCTAATTTAATTTGTTATGAATGAAGCTGATAAGGAGAGGTGACATTGATACTGCAATCAGCCAATTACATGATTGGTATCCCCAAATTGTGCAGGTGAATATACTTCTAGTTTGTTAGCATTTCTTCTGTTTCTTAATATATCCTAATAATATCATTCAACTTTGAAATAACATTTGTTATTTTGTAAATCTGAACATATCTCCATTTTACAGTTGACTGGTATTACTTAAGTTTATATATGTGCTTATCAAAACTTCTAAGAAACAAATCAATATCAAGTTTTTGAGAGGGAAAAGATCTCAATTCATATGATATCTGAACACTCTTTCTTACTTCTTTGTTACTTTGAAACTGAGCCTGCATTTTTAATGGTATTTCTTGTGTTCTTATTGCCTTTAGAAGTTCTATCAGCATGCAGTTGAACTACAAATCTCTAATTTTTTCTACCAGGGATTGATGAAGTTTGTTGTCATAATATCTTTCCTAAATGGTCAATTTTCTTGAATTATGACATTCAGCTTTGTTCTTTTTGCAGGATGAAAAATCTGCCACTTGTTTTCTGCTTCATTGTCAAAAATTTATTGAATTAGTACGGGTAATTTTTTTCCTCATTATCTGATATGTTGTTTTAGTTTTCTTTAAGCAGTCTTCTATTATCTATTACCAATTGATATGATGTCTTGTGGAAAGTTAACTTTGACACAATGTTGAAATGTTGTCTTAAATCTTTTATGTGCAAATAAACATATGTGGCTTTGTCGGTGATCACAAATGTGAGACTGCAACGAAACGATGTTATTTCGTCAATTACAAATTCTCATGTGCCTTAAAACTTCAGTGTTGCCCAGGAAGCTGATAGTCGTCTCATATATTCCAACTCTGTTACTATTTTTATTGATCTCCACATGTTTTTGATGCTTTACGTGTTAACTGATAGAAAAATTGCCAAATGATTGATCTTGGATGTTCATTGATAGGTTGGAGAATTGATTGAGGCTGTAAAGTATGGTAGGAATGAATTGGCAAAGTTCTTTGGATTGCCTGATTCTGATAGTCTAGTTCAGGTACTGAAAAATGTATGGGTATTTTGATGTTTTCCAGTTTTCTATTAATTTTCCTCATTTCACTTTTGTGTTTGTTCTGAAAATGCATGAACTCAATAGACCTAGTCGTATGTGTATAGTGCCTAGATTTGAAAGCTCAGGTTGTTGGCAAAGAATGGGCATAATTCAGAGATCTCTCTCCTTTTTTTTTTCCTTGTATGTTGTTCAACAACCCGGAGATTGTTAAAAATCAGGCGACTAGTCAATGCCTTGGACAGATTTTAGAAGTTTAGTATTTTAAGGAGAGTTGCCAGTATTTTTTGTTGTTTTTATGGTGATGGTGGAGACCGTCAGCAAACAAACAATGGGGGCGGTCAAGAAGCTATTGCATCTTATATTGCTTCTTGGATGTGTATACAAAGGTAAAAATAGCCTACATTGGCAATATACAGAGCCGGCAACTTTAAGTCTACTGTTGCGTTCATGAGGACTAAGTATACTGTTGTTGTAATCACCTTTAAGCCTGTCCATTCAAGAAGAAAGTCTGATGATACTAAGATTTTCAATAGCCAAAATTATGTCCAGTAAGAATGCTTAACCAAATGCAAGAAGATTTTCTTTCCATTTTTCATGTAATTTTGTCCAGTTGGGATTGTGACATTCGGTAGATCCCTGTTAGGGATGGCATTGTAGACTCTAGGGCCTTGACAAAGAGGTTCCATTTTGAAGATAAAAATTTCTCCAAATGGAATGAAGTTGAAACTTACTGGAATTTTCGTGCTACTGTAGGACTGTGTTGCTTTGCTGGCATATGAACACCCACAAGAGTCCTCAGTTGGATATCTTCTTGATGAATCACAGCGTGAGCTGGTTGCTGACATTGTAAATGCTATGATATTGTCAACAAATCCTAATTTGAAGGATTCACAAGGCTGCTTCAGATCTTGTCTTGAGAGGTTGCTCAGGCAGCTTACAGTTTGCTGCTTGGAGAGAAGGTCCTTGAATGGGGACCAAGGTGAAGCTTTCCACCTTCCTAGAGTGCTTCACTGTGTCAAGAAGAGCAAGTGTTGATTTTATAGCATCTTTCGTATACTCTTTGTTGATCCTTCCCTGAGCTGAGACAAGAGGATTGGCTCCATGTGACAGGTCTACCTAGTAGAACACCCGTCGGTGTCCTCCTTATGCAATTATCAGTTGGTCTGGGTGATCGACTTTTCTGGAACTCAGACTTTGAAATTGCATCATGTTCTGGTCTGAGTTGTTTGATTTGTCGTGAAGACCTCTTTGGCTTTTGTTGTATATAGATTGTTTGCTATTGGTATGTGCCTGTTTGATTCCTTAGAAGGAATATTGTGTTAGCGCACGGGTTCTGCCAATGTCAATGGTTTTAATGATTCTGCTTGAAATAATGTTCTGTGCGAAAGCTAAAATTTCCGAGTATTTGTTATAGTTCTTTTTTCTTTCAACGTTTATACCAAACATTTTCTGATTTTAAAAACTTGCAGGTTGTTCATTCGTCCTACTTAAAATAACCGAGTTGGTTATGGGTTAGATTGTAGTACTCTTTTTGTCGAACTTCTCAGAATATTTGCCACCCAAGTCAAATATCTGAAGAAGAGAACCTTTTAATGTAAATAGATGGATAAGTTTACTCTTATTAATGAAAAGGATGTACATAGATTCAGTTACCAATGCATAACTTTGTGAAATTTAGATGTATGTGAGAGGCAGAGTTCTAATAAACCATCAACGGATTTTTTTTTCCAAAAAATAAAAGTGATTTATTAATTAAGAGATATGTACAACCTTTTCAAGGGCCAAGAGTACGATAGGAATAAAATATAAAGGATTCCTAATTACAAGCTGGAGCTATGGTTTTACTCTAGTAACCATCTTTTCTTCACGTTTGTGGAGAGTTTAGCTGCTGTTCCTTTAGCTATCAGGTTAAATTTCCATTGGAGAATGATGTTCTGATAAATCTGTTCCTTGCTTCTTCCTTCTTGAAGAGTCTATTATTCCTCTGTTGCCAGACGTAAGCCATTGTAGCCAACTGATTTTTACAACTTTATGTGTGGCTATCTTTTTGCTGTTAAGAATTTCTTGTATCCTTCTCCAAATCCTCTGACTATTATCTACATGTGACCATTATATGGTCAATTGATTCAAGGTGGTTGTTGCAAAGTTGACAATGTTTTGAGGGGATTGCAAACTTGATTTTATCCTTTGTTGATAGTCGTCCAACTATTCCTAACCAGAGGAAGATTACATGTGAGGGATTGAGATCATTATCCCAGACAAGGTCTCTCCACTTTAGACTATTTGGTCAGTTCCTTTTAAAGAAAGGTTCTGCATGCTTTTGAGTTAAAGGCCTTTTCTCCATTGGCATTATAGTGAATTTCATCCCATATGAACTCCCTTAATTTTCTGTCTATCTCCTTTAGTATGCCCTTAGGGAGTGGAAGGTAAATAACCTAGTAAGTTGCCAAATTGCTCAGGAAAAAATAAAAGTCCAACCAGACTTCTCATATGATGAAGAGTCGAAGGAAATCTTAGCTAGAGAAGTGAGACAGTTACAGAATAAGCAAATTTCTCTTGTAAAGGTGCTCTAGTAACATCATGACGTTGAAGAGGCAGCTTTGAAACCTGAATCGATAATGAGAACTCAGTGCCAGCAGCTATTCAATATAGGTATGAATTTCGATGATGAAATTCTTTTTAAGGGAGAGAGAAATGTAAGGTCCTGATATATACCCTAAAAGCATTATAGTATGTCTAGGATGTATTAAGAAGTGAACATAAAAAATTAAGTGTATTTAAGCATTATAAGAGACATACCGATAATTAACTTAAAAGACACGGGTTAATTGGTAATTTCTTCATTAAGGCATGGACATGAATAATTATATTTGAAAGATGGACTAGAATGAAATCAATTGATGATTTTATATGCCAATGTAGGAACTAAAGGAAGAAGAAGGACCAAATGTGCAATTTTGCCAAAAAAATCAACATATGGTCCAATGGGATTGAAACATGTGTCTAAGACTATAAACTTCATGAAAAGGGGAGTAGAAGAGAGGGCAGAGGGACGTGTATGTAGGGTTTTAACTCTCATCTCCTTAATCACATCATTTTACATAAGGAATCAAGGTAAAACTTAGTGGCTTTCTTCTCATATTTATCTTTTCTTGCTTTTCACATGAAGAGTTGGAATTATAAGGTTGGAATTAGGATTGAGATATGTATTTGTGGTGTTATAGTTGGTGAATCAAGAAAAGCTAAAGGGGAAGAGAAGGAAGAGTACTAGAAGAAGAGCTAATTGACAACTTTCAAGGTTTGGGACTACACTTAGTTAAATTCTGTATGTGTGCATATTTGAATGTGTACAAAGATTGATTTGGACATGTAATGGTTGCTGGAATGATTTTTTTGTGTTACTTTGCATGAAATTAGTTGAATATGACAAGAGAAATTAACGTTTAGTGAAATTCTGTCTTAGGTTATCGGTTTACTTGAACCAACCCCATTGTTTTGGCCATACTCGGCCTATAGACCTCCAAATTGGGTGATTTTAATTAGACATGAAACTTAAGACATAGAAATAAAACTCTGTGGAAGAAACTCAGGCTTAATTCTGGATTTATGACATTGAAAATTGAGATAAAAAATGGTGACTTAATGTTACCTTATATTAGAGTAGCTTGTGATGTTTGGTGCATATCTTATGGTTTAAAAATCCAAATTGTCTGATTTTTGGTGCTATGGAATATAATCAAAACATATAAACAAATCATATGAGTACTTGTGATTTGAATACTATCATAATGGTGATAAGTTATGACTTGCATATATGAACTTAAAAACAGATTTTATGTTTTCAAATGAATATTATGTAATTTGTCAATAAATTGACAAATGATTAAAGAAAATGTTATAGTGCTTACGTCATTGTCTTGTTAATGATAAATAGGTATGCTTATAGGGTTACAGCACAACTGCTACAGTTTGATACCATTGGTGTCTTCATTCCAAGACCATAGTGTCTCTACAATTCGATACCTTCAGTATCCACAATTCAATACCTCCGAGTATCAATAGTTAGATACCTTCAAGTATCTATAGTTCGACGCCTTCGAGTATCCATAGTTTGATATCTTCAGATATCTACAATTCCCGTTATCCACACCCATAGGAATGTGCAGGTCTAACACAAAAAGGAAATTGAACAGTTATAAATAAGACATACAATATGATAACATGAATAATTTGTATTAATGAGCTTTAGAAATCAATATTTAGCTTATAAATGTGAATTTACGACGTATAGTTCAAGCATATTTGCATTATGTATTTTGCTTAATTATGCCATCATTGTTTACATGAGATTATGATATTTATGAATGTGTGTGTGCTTAGTGGATGATTGCTGTTAGGGTCATCTAAACTAAGTGTTTCCTCGTTAAGCTTTCAAAATTAGCACGAGTGTTAATCCGCATAGGTCCAACTAATAGAAGTAAGGCGCATGGATCATTTGTAGGGACCAAGGCCAACCATTAGAAATAAAAGTACATTTGGATGTGTCTTTTGATTAAAGAACAGTTGTTTATGTAACGAAGGAAATTGTAGTTTCTAACAATTTGTAATTAAGAATTTAAGTTGTGTATAATGTCTCTTTTGGATTACCATATAAATGTAATGATGTAATACTACTCTTAAATGATAATGTTAAAGGATATAAAATTTTGTAATATGTATATGTACAACATTGAATAGACAAATGAGTGATGACAATACCTATAAATGAATAGAATTATATGCCATGAATGTATGTAAAGGAGTTTGGGTGCCATGTGTGTAGTTGGTTGTAGGTTCTGTATAAGGGGTGTTACATAATGCACCTCAGTAACATTACATTCTTAGATATTTAATTCAATAAGAATATGAACCACTAACACTCACCACTAACACTCACATCCGAACTCTGCAAATATAACCCACATATAAATAATAACAACCAATATAAATGGCAATTGATGTATATAACCACATCTACATAAGTACACAATGTTGGCACATTAAATATAACAATCGGTAGTCACATCCTTCTAACGACCATATCATAAATTAACCATAAACACATTATAATTTATGAATCATAGACGCATATAAATTAATGTCCAATCACTAACAAGCCATAACATCTAGATTGCAAAAGAACTTAAATTGTCACAACAATTGCCACCTCACAAACACCTTTAGTATATCACAAATTTTAGCATGAATCTTGTTCTAAATTCCTTAATTGTAATGTATTGGGGAAGTGCAGGTGTTTATAATGATACTAGATTAAGAAGATGCATGAAACAAATTTTAATGTCAAGGATTATTGTGAGGCATCGTTACACCGATGGTAGCGTTGGCAAACGAAGATGGAGCAAGTTTTGTAGTCTATGCATATAAAGTAGAATGAAAAGCCTAGTGAAAGACATTGTCCAACTCATCACACCGACGAAATCAGACGAGTAGAAGGATGGTATTAATATTGATAGGTTTAAGCATATTTGTAAATACCCAATGCGCAAAATAATATATCATGCAACGAAGAAAGGAAAACGTACATTAAAAGGATGTCTCTGTAAATTGAGAGAATTTCCCCTGCCCATCTATCTGACATTCATACTCAATATATACATTATACAGTTGAGGTTTTCCTTATGCATAGGAGTAAATCTGGGTATATCTATGACCTAGTAAACTATTACGAGATAATATACAATAACTAACTAAACAAAAAATATTTTCATATTTATCCTTTATCACACCCCCGTAGTCGCAGCGAGAGGAGAGCGTACGTTGAGACTGGACTGAAAATCCAGGAAGAGTGATGAAGGTAACCCTTTAGTAAAAATGTCGGCATACTGATATGATGAAGGCACATGAAGAACATGAACTTGTCCAAGAGCGACCTTCTCACAGACAAAATGAATGTCGATTTCCACATGTTTGGTGCGCTAATGTTGCACCGGATTGGTGGAGAGATAGACGGCACTAATATTATCGCAATACACTACTGTAGCATGTTGCAAAGGACAACCAAGTTCAAGTAGTAGATTGCGAATCCAACAGGACTCAGCAACAGCATTGGCAACGCCACGGTATTCAGCTTCGGCACTGGAGCGGGAGACTGTAGCCTGACGCTTAGAAGACCAGGATATTAATTTCTTACTAAGGAACACACAATAGCTAGAGGTCGACCTACGATTGTCCGAGCAACCTGCCCAATCAGCATCAGAGTAAGATGTCAAGCGATCAGTCGTGGTCTGTGAGTACAACTGTAGGCCATATGAAAGGGTGCCCTTAAAGTAACGAAGGATGCGCTTAAGCGCCTGTCAGTGATGTTCCTTTGGGTCATACATAAAAAGTCATATCTGCTGAACAGCATAGCATAAGTCGGGTCGAGTAAAAGTGAGATATTGAAGGGCACCGACTAACTGGCGATACAAGGAAGGATCAGACACAGGATCAAAGGTCGTGGCAGACAACTTGGATTTTGTGTCAACCGGAGTGACACAAGGCTCACAGTCAGACATGTGGGCACGGGCTAAAATCTCCTGGGCATATTTGTGTTGAGAGAGAAACAACCCAGTAGCGTTGAGTGTAACAGAAATCCCAAGAAAATAGTGCAGAGCCCCTAGATCTGTCATTGCGAACTCAGAATGAAGTTAGCGGATGAGCTCTTGAAGTAAAGAGTCGGTCGAGGCAGTGAGGATAATGCCGTCAACATAGAGAAGTAGAAAAGTCTCTTCCTGACTCCGACGGAGGATGAACAATGAGGAATCGGACTTACTACTACAGAAACCAATAGAGGAGAGAAATGTGGCAAACTGTTGATACCAAGCCCGTGGTGCTTGCTTTAACCCATAGAGAGAACGCTGAAGTAAGCACACATAGTCCGAGTGGGCACTATCAACAAAACCTGGCGACTGACGCATGTACACAGTTTCATTGAGATTACCATGAAGGAAAACATTCTTCACGTCAAGCTGATGAATGGGCCAGTTACGAGACACCGCAAGAGTGAGCACAGATCGGATAGTAACGGGTATGACCACTGGGGTAAAAGTCTCCTCACAATCATCACCCTCCTGCTGCGATTTCCCATTAACAACCAACCGCGCCTTGTAGCGTTGCAAAGAGCCATCACTCTGAAATTTCTGCCGAAACAGCCACATAGAATTAACCACATTAGCCCCGGAGGGACGGGGCACCAAATTCCAAGTCTTATTTTGGAGAAGAGCACTATATTCATCTTTCATAGGATTGTGCCAATTAGGATCTTGCAAGGCTTGGATATGAGAGTGAGGAAGAGGAGATAGAGTGGTAGTAGTGTTGGCAAATTTGGTATGGGTTAGTATAAGATGAGCATATTTTGGGTTGGGTTTGTGAATACCATGTCTGGCTCGTGTGGTCACCGGTGAAAACCGTAGTTGGGGGTTGCGAGGCCGAGAAACTGAGGTAGGGGAAGTGGGGGAAACTATGGGTGAAGGGGGGCCGGGGGAGTGCGCAGCTGGCAAAGGTGTGGCCGAAGGAGAGAGGACGAGA
>JANQAP020000078.1:8963945-8977426 GCA_026874005.2 Erythroxylum coriaceum
GTATAGTCATGTAACAATGTTTTTACCTTTTGAGCCCTTTCTACTGCTTCGATTGCTTTTCCTAGATAACACTTTTTGAAGTTCTCCTCTTAATTGTCCCCTCTCTACTGATTTTCTATCTGCTATAAAAGATATACTTGCTGCTGATCTTTCCTTTTGCTGTAAAGGATTTGGAATTACTTCATTTTACATACTCCTATTTTTTTTTATTATGAGGACTATTAGCCTTATCCAAACTCTCATAACGCTCAAATTCCTTATCAGATTTCCTATTTCCATCAACACTTGCTACTGATCTTTAAATGGTTGTATAGCACTATCCACCTTATCCAAACTCTCCTTATCCTCTGGATTCCCTATTAGATTTTCTGTTTCCATCAACACATTGTTCACTTCTATATTGGGTTCCTCCAACCCCATTAGTTCCCAATAGTCTCCCTTCATGAAAACTTTCCCTATTGGCTTATGCCCTTTTCCTTGTGCTTTTAGGGATGGTTTCCATAAATAAGTAATCATCACTTTGTGCTCTCTAAGAGAATTTTCATCTGCCAGCCTTAGTATAGGAATACAATCTTTCATTGGCCAAAAGAACAATTTAGGCCTTAACGTTTATACTAAAGTCTAAGTTAGACCCTAATGTTTCAGTGTGTTTATAATGAACCCTAACATTTTCAAAATATTCAAAACAACCCCTGACTGGATGGAATCACTAACGGAGTTAGGCCTTCGTCAGTTAAATGTTAATGTGTCATTTTATTTTGCTGACATGGATTTTTTTTTAAAAATTTATTATAGTGGGCACACATATAAATGATGATCTTTTTAAAAATGGCAGTGGGTCCTACTTCTCATTATCAAAGACATATGTAGTTCTGCTTATAGCTTCGTTCGTCTAAGGAGAATTCCAATGTTTCTTTTTATTTTTAACAACTTCAGATATTGGAGTAATGAGTGGAGCAACAATCTTCATCCAAGAATAGTTTCATCTCAGCAACGTTAAACTTGAACTTTTGGCTAGTCTCCTCAGTATCTACTCCCTCGTCAGCGTAACTTTCGTTGGTCAGACCTCAAACTTAGTTGGTCGTCGCTACACTATTATAGTTACTGGATGCTTTTTCTTTGCAAAAGCCATCCTGATGGGTTTTGCCACCAACTATGCTTTTCTTATGGTTGGTTGCTTCATTTCTGGTATTGGTGTTGGCTTTGCCATGATGAGTTTCTCTTGTCTACAAAACTAAGGTTGCTCTAGCATCAACGCATGCCTTCCTTACCCCTTTCACAAAGGTATTTATATGTATATTATTATCATTGATCATTTGTAAGTTCTGTATAACTAAGACTAATGGATGTTCATGTGTAGGTTTTTGTTAACTTGGAATCTTACTTAGATATGTGTCAAAATATTTGTTCATGAGAATCCCAACACACTTAGGTTAGTGATTCATGTTTAGAGTTGGTGCAGTTTGTAATAGTCGGATTCTAAAATTACTGAGAGTTGGAGTGTTAGATTACTTAGTCACATGAATTACATCATATTAGAATGAATTTGGTGCATTTAGGATATGATTTTACGATTTCACTCACATGCATAACATGAACATATACACAGATGAAATTTGATTTAGAAAAAATTGCACTCAATTGATATGATCTGGGGGTATGAAAGTTTCAAAATAATTGTGACATGATTGTGCATTTATAATGTCTTGTATTTTGATTTACCAATAAAAGAATTGATGGATTACAATTAGTAATTAGGAATTTATTTGTCATAATTGGGAGATTGATGAATTAAAATGTACATTTAGACTATGAAAACTTTCAAGTAGCTAGACAAAATAACATATGAAAATTCAGTATGACTAAGCCTATAAAATGAGTGACATATGGTAGTAGACTTGAGTGACAAATGGCTTGGGGAATTGAGTGACAAATGGTAGAGGAACTAAGTGACATTTGGCAGCCTAAAAAGTGGACATGTGTATTACTTGTTTTCATGAAAAATGTCCTAAAACTAACCTTACACCTACACCATGTGACCATCACGTTCAGCTACATTGTAATGTTTCTGCTATTCTCTTTCCCTCTCCTTCATTTCACTGTCGAAATCCACATCTTATCCACATATTGAGTTTCTGCCCTAATTCTTTCCATTACCACCTCAAAATCTTTGTCAATTTCTTCAGAAAAATAGCTATATTTTGTTATCTTCTTCTTGTCTCTGCTGAAAACTCATCTTACTCCCTCATTGATCTTAAGATGATCTTGCATGTATGTAAGGCAAAGCAGTCTTGATACATTAAGGTGGCATTTGAGCTAAACAAGTAAGTGAAATACTGATCTTTGTGGCATGTGTTAGGAGAAATTATGATGATTGATTAGGGATAGATTGAATGTGGTATTGGTGTTGAAATTGTGTTGGAAAATGATGAATGAAAGGGGTAACTTTTGTTCTATTTTTGGATGCATGACAATAGTAGTTTATGGGCTATTATATGGATAATTTAAATTGAGATTTGAAGTATAATTGATGATGAATTCATGCTAAAGATAGGTGTTATTGAAGTGTTTTCAAATATAGAAAAGTTAGGACTACCTGTATGATGGTATAAAGTGAATGGTAATAAAAAAATGAGCAAATTTTTCTGAGATTTAATGTAACCAATATGGAAGCTAGACAAGCATTAAATGACGTAGCTTTAAAGGACATGAATTCTGGAAAAATTCAAGTGGTAGTGATGTCTTTAAGTATGTGAAATTCATGAAAAATTAAGGGAAGAAAGATAGCGCATGATCATGGCCCTCAGTGCACAATTGTAGCCTATTGCACAAGCTTCTGTCATGATTGTGGCATGGTCCCCCATAATCGTGGGCCTAGTTCTGAAATGTTAATTTCATCCTTGTGTACTTGTTGAACTAGCTGAGAAAAAGTTACTCTAAATTGGTGTGTTTAGACTTGATTAAGGCTTGGAATGAACCTAAATTGTTGCTTGATTAATTGGTTAAGAACTTGATAAGTTTAGGTTGTTAATTGATGTCATAACTTAAAGAATGTACCGTTCTGATGTCAATGTATCTAAATCTGGAAATTATGATGTGATAAAGGAATAAAGGTGTTTTTATAAATACAAAAATGATCTTAAGGATATGAGTAATGTGTATTAGGCATGAATGAATGAGAATTAAAGAACATGAGGTAATTATGAATGAGAATTGAGTAATTGTATGATTATATATTGTTAGAAAAGTTTGGTGAAAGTATGATTGATGAATTTGGAGTAAATCAAGCTTACTTGAGGTATAAAACTGATTGCAACCTAGTTGCATACAAGCTATAATGTTTGAATGGTCATGACACTTATATAAAAATACATACCTGGAAAGTCAATTGAGTATGCATTGAAACATGACACATATATGTATGTATGATTATATATTCATATGATTAAACAAATTAGTGATTTGTGAACTATGTGTGTATGTATTGTATGACGATAGACGCGCAAGGTGATCGTCAACATCTAGACATTATCGGAACATTGAGGCAATAGTTTTTCTGGAGCATACTGTAAGTTAACTTAGATGTGTAAACTCATTTATATGTGTTTTTGTATAAATTGTATGTTTAATATAGAACATGTGTACAATTGATTGATAAATGTCGGACTTAGATATGAGGAGTTTGATATATATGACATGAGTACACAAAAATGAAAAAAAATGAAAACATATCATATGAAATGATGCATCTCATCACATTAAAATGCATGATCAGATAAAGGAGTTGTGATCAGAGTGACCGATGTGTAGAAAAAAGATTTAAGCTCAGGATTGTGAAAAAAGCCTCAAGCTCATATAACATGGACTCATTATCCACAATAGATACGGGCTATAAACGATCTCGATATCCACAACAAATACGGGATAGTAAATTGGGTTGATAGGCACTTGGTCACAACAAAACAAAATGAGAATGGAAACACATATGCATCTGCATGTACATCCCTACATGTATCAAATGATTGAATTGTAATGAACTATTAAATTGTTTTGGAATAGTGAATTACAGTTGTAATTAATGGATGATGTGTTGTGATATGCAATGCTAGCTTACATGATATGCTTGTGGAAGTATGCTATATTTGTTTTTGTGATTTGAATTGAGTGAATACATTGATGATGGTTAACTCACTATGTACACAAACTCATCAAAATTGCAATGTTGTTTTTCAGGTTCAAGGGAGTTCTAGCTACTGAGGTTATATAATAGAAGTCTAGTACTTGCATTTTAGGGACGAGAATGGCTCAAAGGTCTAATCAACTGAATCTGAGGTCTAGTTAGAGTCTTGTGTATTAGCATCTCATTTCATGTTATATTTTTGGTACTAAGCTTGAACTTAAAACAAAATGTTGTGTAATGTATATATGGATTCTCAATTGTAATGAAACGTGACTTTTACGTTTTTGAATAAAATGGGAAGAAATGAACATTTAGAATGCTTATGATATGTTTGATGCCTTTAATGAGTTAGTTTGATTATCCTAATATACCATTTTCATAGAGTATGTTCTCGAATATCCTCTAGAATGTTTGGGCTTATGCTCTATGGGAGTGGTATATTACATAATCCTTTCATTGCTTATTACTTTGGGCGTGTTAGCCATGCCTGAATCACCTCGTTGGTTGGTGATGCAAGGTAGGATTGGTGAAGCCAAGCAAGTTCTTAAGAAGGTTAGTTCTTTAGAGAAAGAAGCTCAGTAACAACATGCAGGAATCAAAGAAGTTGTTGGTATTCCACTAGATTGCAATAGCAAAATCATAGTCACTAAAGAAGAAAAGTCATGGTGTAGGCATGTGGAGAGAGTTGTTCGTCCACCCTAGTCCTGCTATCCGACACAACTTGATTTATGCTCTTGGAATGCATTTTTTCCAACAAGTTTTAGGCATAGATATTGTTGTTTTATACAATCCAAGGATCTTTGCAAAGGCATAATTTCTTTATACAAAGGGTCTTTAGTTGTGTCTGTTAGAGTTGGATTAGTGAAGACACTAGCTATTTTTATTGCCACAGTCTTACTAGACAAGAAGTGGGTTCCATTTAAACTCAGACACTAAACCAAGTACAACATTTAATCTCGAGTGGGACCTACTTTCATTTTTAAAAAATCCACGTCATTTATGTGTGGGTCCCACTTTAATAAACTTTTAAAAAATCCATGTTAGCATTTAACTCACAAAGGCCTAACTTCATTATTGGTTCCATCCATCTAGGGATTTTTTTGAATGTTTTCCAAACGTTCGAGTTCATTTTGAACATTTTGCAAACATAAGGGTTTATTTTGAACGTATTAAAACGTTAGGGTGCAACTCAAACTTTAGTGTAAACGTTGGGAGCTATAATGCTATTTTGGCCATCTTTCATTCCTTAGAAATATCCGTACTCAAATATACTATACCAAAACCAACCCTTTTCCTTAAGGCAGTATTTTCATCCATGTAAATTGGCTTTCTTAAATAGCTTGCTAGCATACTTAAATCCTTTATTGTCCAATATTTTAAGGGAATATTGTGTATATTCACTCATAAATGAATGTTCTTCAATCTTATTTTCTCCAATTCCATACCAAGTTGTCGATTTTGAAGAAAAAGAGGAAGCTATGAGATGTGCCAAGGACATTTTTTGAATCACCTTTTGGGCTTCAGATTTTGAGTTGAAGGTAAAGATTAGATTACCATCCTCAGTTAATAGTACCTCCTGTATGCCCCTACCTTCCCAATTTTTTGAGTCCAGGCTTGTATCACTGGGAAAGCAGGACATTTATCCATGAAAAATCCTATAATCGTAGCTTCCTATGTCTTTGCTCCTTCCTGTAAAATATTGATACTTGGAGCCACCATTAGCTTTCCCTCAAGTTCAACAAGAGAGCTATAAAATAGACAAGTATTTAAGTTATCCCTTACAACTTGTTTCCAGGTTTTTTGAGTTTTAGTAAGCTTCTTATACACACTCGCAACTTGAGTTGAGGTTTCGGGTTGAGGTATATTGAGTTGCTGAAGGGGATGGAGAGTGAGGGTTGAGGAGTTTTGTTGGATCTAGCTGAGATGGAGGTGGAGAGGAAAGGGCAAAGGAGGGTAAAGGGGGTAATCCATACTCCATTAAGCTTTAAATGGAAGTCTGATTACGACTAGTGGATGAAATTAAAAATTGTTACAAAAAATAGTAATTAAAGCCAAGGCAGGAAACAAAGCAAAAGGAAAAAGGCAGATGTGCTCCTGGTCATGGCAACCAGGCATAATAAGAAGGAGAAAGCAAATGCAAAGGTGTTGGGATGAAACAAAGATGTGCAAAGAAAGAAGTGAGCAAAAGGAGGGTGAGGAACAAACACAAGATGAGAAGCAGGGGAGGGTGAAGAATCCATGAAAATGCAAAGGTCAAATTTCTATTTATTGTTAACTATAGAGTCACATCATTTTTTGGAATAAATTAAATGAGAAAAGAGATAAAAATGCATACAATTAAAAAGAAACTCCCTATTCAATTCCCCTTTTCTCATTCATAATCAAATTTAACTAAGCTGGCCCACATTCCATTTATAAAGATGAGAACTAATATATGGTCGTACAAGAATATTGGCTAAAATTTGTGACATTTATTTTAAAGTATCATATAAAAATAAAAAATCGTTTAACGTATCTCTATTTCGGTCTTATAATGATTTTATCTTTAAGTAGAATGATAAAAAGAAAATTTAATAAGATATTTTAATCTATATGTGAAAAACAATGATTAAAAAATTTAACTAATTTCGATTGATTTAACCATAAAAATATTGAATGATTCAACTTTCGGTTTAATTTTCAATTTTTCGATTTCATTTATTTTAATAACTCTTATCATTAAAAAGTGATTAATTTATTAATTAATTAGTCAATTTTTATTAATTAATAAATTTTTATAAATTAAAATAATTAAATAAATTTTTATTTAATAATATCATTTTAATTAAATTTTAAATTCTTCGGAAAGAATTACATTTCAAATTTATTACATGCTTAACATTATTGATCTGGCTTTCAAAATTTTTGTTTAAATGTCACATCATAATCAGTTGGCATAAGATAAAAAGAGTTGAAACCGGACGATAGGACAAAACAACTGTTAAGGAGGAATCGAAAATGAAGATCCGGATAAACAGGTGGCGGCTACTGTGACTGTGAGCTCATGGGCTGTCCTCACTCGTTCGCTTGCTTAAAAAACGTAACTCTTTCTTTCCCTGTCTTCTCTTCTAATCTAATATTCCACTCTGATGGAACAGGAGAGAATAACAGAGAGCAAAGATCTTGTCTTTGCCGTCAATGGAGAGAGATTCGAACTCTCTAGTATCGACCCTTCAACCACTTTGCTTGAGTTCTTGCGTTCTCACACCCGTTTCAGGAGTGTCAAGCTCAGCTGTGGTGAAGGTTATACTCTTTTTTCTTGCTCCACATATTCCCAAAGCTGTACTTGTCTTTATGGCATGGACGTATACACGTGCTAATATGGGAAACTTTGAGTAATAAGAAGTTTTGGGGTTACTTTAGTTTTTGGAGTAATTGAAGGTTCGTGAGCTGGTACATTTGATAACGCTGCTATGGACTTTCCATTTTCTGGATTGGAACGTTGAGTCATGTCGTAATGTTTAATTTGTTTCATGGTCTTTTACTGTATTTGTTCAGTCATATCTTGTGTTCCAAGTGTTTGATGATCAGTCTTATCAAGGCCTCTCTGCTTCTGTCGATTTTCCTTTTGAAATTGGTTGTTATATGCTTTAGGATGCTTTCATTTCTGTAAACAATATGTTTCCTAGTTATTCAGCTCATCAATTTTGTTCGCACTCTCATCTTTTATGGGGATAATAAAAACACAGTAGCAGGAGGTCCTAGTTTTTATTTTGTTATCGTCTTTTTTCTGAAAGCTAGGTAGCAGCCTCTTAAGCCAGCTTCAGTTACCTAACTTCAATGGACATGTAATTGATGTAAGTACTTATGAAGATGGGACTTCTGATTGATTCTATTATGTGAGAAGAGGTCTCTAATACAATTAACAGGGATCTCTGCACTCCTCGAAGTTATCAGTGCACCTACTCTTATCTCTTAAGTGTATTGCTGTTTGTTTGTACATGTTCTTTATAAGCTTATGCTATGTCACTTGCCGTGAGTTTTCTTGGTTATAAAACTTGGTGTTTCATGTTTTGTGTCTGTATTGCTGTGAATTACTCGATATAAATAAATGAGAAGTGCTGACACTTTAATGCTTTCTGCTAATATCCTAGTGGTTTATCTTTTGCATTTGATTCAGGTGGTTGTGGTGCTTGTGTTGTTCTACTCTCCAAGTACGATCATGCACTTGGCCAGGTTGAGAATTACACGATAAGTTCATGTCTGACACTGCTCTGCAGTGTGAATGGATGTTCAATTACAACTAGTGATGGCTTAGGAAATAGTAAAGATGGGTTCCACCCAATTCACCAAAGGTTCAGTGGTTTCCATGCTTCTCAGTGTGGCTTTTGCACTCCTGGAATGTGCATTTCACTTTTTGGGGCCCTTTTGAATGCTCAAAAGACTCATCGGCCACAACCTCCTCCAGGATTTTCCAAGCTTACAGTTTCTGAAGCTGAAAAAGCAATTGCTGGGAATCTTTGTCGTTGTACTGGGTATCGACCTATTGCCGATGCATGCAAAAGCTTTGCAGTAGATGTTGATTTGGAGGATTTAGGTTTCAATTATTTCTGGAAGAAGGGAGACAGTGATGATGTGAAGAAAAGTAGATTACCTGCATATGACTGCAATAAGGAGATCTGCACTTTTCCTGAGATTCTGAAAACGGAAATAAAATCCTCGGTGTTTTTAAATCCTTCACAATTCTCTTGGTATAATCCTACTTGCCTTGAGGAGCTTCAAAACTTATTAAAGACTATCAACAATGACAATGGAAAAGGGATAAAACTAGTGGCTGGTAATACTGGGATGGGTTATTATAAGGAATTGGAATGCTACAAAAAATACATTGACATCAGGTATGTTTCTGAGCTTTCTACCATTAGAAGGAATCACAACGGGTTAGAAATTGGGGCAGCTGTGACCATTTCCAAAGCTATTGAAGCTTTGAAGGAAGGAAATAAATATGAACAATTTCCCGAATGTGAGATGGTATTCAACAAGATTGCTATCCATATGGAGAAAATTGCAACTGAATTTATTAGAAATACAGGTACTGTTGGGGGCAATTTGGTGATGGCACAAAGGAAATGTTTTCCTTCAGATATTGTGACAATACTTCTTGCAGCTGGTTCATACGTTGAAATATTAAGCAATACTATTCATGAAAAGCTTGGCTTGGAAGACTTTCTAGAAAGATCCCCATTGGACTCCAAAACTGTACTTTTAAGAATAATAATCCCAAAATCAGAAGAGATTAAGAAGGAACCTAGTGAAGAAGACACTAAGTTGTTTTATGAAACTTACAGGGCTGCACCACGTCCTTTTGGAAATGCATTACCTTATCTAAATGCTGCCTTCTTGGCTGAAGTTTCTGGCTGGAAATCTTCTTGTGGAGTTGTTCTGAACAAATGTCAGTTGGCTTTTGGTGCTTATGGAACCAAACATGCCATTAGAGCAAGGAAAGTTGAGGAATTTTTAGGTGGAAAAGTGTTAACCTTGAATATTCTGCATGAAGCTGCTAAATTAGTTAAAGCCACTGTGGTACCTGAAGATGGTATCCTGAGTCCCGCTTATAGGTCAAGCTTGGCGGTTGGTTTTCTGTTTGACTTTTTGTTCCCCTTAACTGGACCTAGTGTTTCTAACTGTTTGTTGAATGAGCGTAGCAATACCTCATTATCCAGTCAGTCCAGTTTTATCGGCAAATGTAACCACCGTGGTCATTTTAAATTCCCCACTTTCCTATCTTCATCACGACAAGAGCTTCAGTTAAACAAGGAGTATCATCCTGTTGGTGAGGCTGTTATGAAATCTGGAGCTGCCCTTCAGGCTTCTGGTTTGTATATCTTGTCTTCTGGTATATTGACAATGAATAATTTTGTCATAGGAGCACAAGCTTGAAATCCCAAGTCATGATGTATTCTCTTCCAATCTCAGGGCAGCATTCTTCTTACATTGTTGGCATCTCAGTCTTTTTATTCACAATTTTGGACTGTTCTCATTTATGACATAATGTGTATCTTCCTATACCCCTTTAGTTAGCAGTGTCCTTTTGTCTACAATGTTGGCACCTCAGTTTTTTATGCCATATTACAGTTTGGACTGTTCTCATTTATATCTTCCTGTATCCCTTTAGGGGGTAAGAAATTTTTGCTGGTCTTTTCCATGGAGTGATTCCTGAATTTGACTTATTTTCATCTTCTTTATGTATATGTGGTATTTACAGCTTGCATTGATATGAGAATTAGAGGTCATTACATGGAATGTGGATCATATTTCTTTGTAGCATGTTTAAGTATTTCATTGGCTTAAAGGTGCAAGATCTCAATAAGCAAATTAATTATCTTGCACACCCAACCGATGTGTAGGTGAGGCTGTGTATGTGGACGACATTCCCTGTCCTGCCAATTGTCTGCATGGGGCATTTATCTATAGTACAAAGCCATTAGCAAGGGTCAAAAGCATAGAGTTGAATGCATCACTGCTAGAGGGAGTATATGGGCTTATTTCTTTTAAAGATATTCCAAAAACTGGAGAAAATGTGGGTTCTATGACCATATTTGGAACTGAACGTTTGTTTGCTAATGAGGTTGCTGAGTATGCTGGAGAGCGTCTGGCTCTTGTGGTAATTTCCTTTTCCAAAATATTGTTCTTTAGCTGCTTTTGAGTAAGCTTGATGGTCATTAATTATGCTATTATAATTGAATTATACATCTGTTTGACCATGTTTGCTTTATTTGCCTAATATAGTATGTCAATTATATTTTTCTAGGTTGCAGACACACAGAAACATGCAGATATAGCATCAAGTCTTGCAGTGGTTAATTATGACTTGGAAAATCTGGAATCACCAATATTAACTGTAGAAGAGGCTGTGAAGAGTTCTAGTTTTTTTGAGGTCCCTTCTTTCTTTCAGCCCAGGCAGGTGGGCGATATATCAAAAGGAATGGTTGAAGCTGATCACAAGATTATCTCTGCTGAGGTACGTTTCACTTGCTTTTCACATATCCTGATCCTCCTTTTCCTGTGTTAAACCAAATGACAAAAATTAGACATCTTTAATAAATTCAAACTTAAATCACGGTATATATATTTATATATATTGTTATAAAACTTGCCCTTTTACCCTTACACTCTTCTGTCTATTTGGATTTGGTCTTACCATCAACTTTCTGTTAAATTATGGCATACAGTTAAAACTTGGTTCACAATATTATTTCTATATGGAGAATCAGTCTGCTCTTGCTGTGCCTGATGAAGACAGCTGTGTAGTGGTTTACAGCTCAACTCAATGCCCTGAGTTTGCCCATTCTGTGATTGCAAAATGTCTTGGTGTTCCTGAAAATAATGTGCGTGTGATTACAAGGAGGGTTGGAGGAGGATTTGGTGGAAAGGCCATGAAAGCCTTGCCTGTGAGTATTCTGTTATGAATTTATATGTTTTAAGGCTAGACTATGTAGTTTAATTTTAGTTTTTTTTGACTAGTTTTATATAAAGGTTTAGGGATAAACTATTAGAGATCATCCAGTTTTCTCTAGAAACAAGAGCTCAACTATGTGACAATCAACACTTCCGTTCTTCTCTTCTTCACTGTGGCAGTCACCCAACATAAACTGAAACAATAAGGAATAGGAAACAATCTGATTCCATTAACTTGAACTTTGAAGTGATTTGATTGACATGTTGAACATACATTTTGCTGCTTTGATTGAACTTATTTCGTATAATAAGATAAAAATATGTAATTTCTGAAAGGAGTGTTTAGGATTGTGGAAGAGAGAAAAGGTTATATTTTATTTGATGTACGCTGTATAGACATGAGGGTATATATACACATTTATAAGATTAATTTAGGGAATGTAATCCCTAAGATCAAGGGATTATAATCCTTGAAATAAAGAATAGAATCAATGGAGATAAATGCTTAATCTGTAACACTCCCCCTCAAGTTGGAGCATAGATATTAATCATGTCCATCCTGTTACAATTGTAATTGATTATGGTACCATTTAGGGTTTTTGTGAAAATATCTTCGAGTTGTTCTCCAGTTTTGATATATTCTATAGAAGTCAAGTTTTGTTGAACTTTTTTACGAATCGAGTGAGTCAATTTCAGTGTGTTTTGACCTTTTGTGAAATATTGGAGTAGAAGCAATATGTAAAGCAGTCTAATTATCAACCATAAATTTGTTGGTTTTGAGACTTTAAAACTAATTTCAGATAATAATAGATAAATCCATATTCTCTTGCATATTGTTTGTGCCATAGCTCTGTATTCAGATTCTGCACTGGATCTAGATACAATATTTCGTTTCTTGCTTTTCTATGAGACCAAGTTTTTTCCCATAAAGACACAATTGCTAGTCGTAGATTTTTTATTGATCTTAGAAGTTGTCCAATCAACATATGAAAAACATTCAATGTAATGGTGTCCATGATTTTCATATAGTACCCCTCGTCCAAGAGCTCCTTTTAGGTAGCATAAGATTTGTTCGAAGGTCACCCGATGATGAACAATTGGAGAAGACATGAATTGACTTATAACACTGATAGAACATGCAATATCAGGGCGAGTTTCTATAAGATTTTGTAATTTTCCGACCAATCTTCTATATGTTTCAGGATCTTCAAGCAAATCTCCATCTTTAGTAAGCTATATATTGGGGGAATTAGAGTATTGCATGGCTTAGATCCCAACTTTCCTGTTTCAGTTAATAGATCAAGTACATATTTTCTTTAGGACAGGAAAATTCCTTTTTTGCCTCTCGTTACTTCCACTCCTATAAAATATTTCAGAGCTCCTAAATCCTTTGTGTGAAATTGACTATGAAGAAAGGTTTTTAATGATGAGATGCCCATAGAGTTGCTTTCTATAATGACATATTATCCACATATACAACAAGGAGAATAACTCCAGATTTAGATTATTTATAGAAGAGTGATCACCTATGCGCCTATTCAATCCAAACGTTTCTATGGCTTGACTAAAATTTCCAAACCAAGCACGTGGACTTTGTTTTAAACCATACAACAACTTGCGAAGAAACAAACTTTTCCACACTCTCCCTGAGCAACAAACCCAGGTGGTTGCTCTATATACACTGCCTCTTAGAGGTCACCATAAAAGAAGGCATTTTTGATATCTAACTAGTGTAGGGGCCAATTAAATGTAGCTGCCATAGAAATGATAGACAGATAAATGTGAGTTTAGAGGTCACCATAAAAGAAGGCATTTTTGATATCTAACTAGTGTAGGGGCCAATTAAATGTAGCTGCCATAGAAA
>JANQAP020000078.1:9108642-9125358 GCA_026874005.2 Erythroxylum coriaceum
TCTCTCTCTCTCTTTTAAGGTCTCACCCTTATTCTCTTTCTTTTCTCTCTTACATGTTTTTTATTCTCTCTTTTCAATTTTGATTGGTCCTCATAAACCTATTAAGAATTTAACGATACAAGGATAACATAGACATTTGAAGCTCCAAAGGAACTTTAAGCAAGAATTTCTTCTAAGCTACCCCTCCACGACTCTTTCCTTTGCTTAGTGATTTGCTTTCTTCTACCCTTTAGATTCAATAACTTTGTAGCTCCTTGTTTCTTTACTTCTTGCTTTTATATTTGATTGTGCTTATCTAAACTAGTTTTCCATCCTAAGATCCATTAGTCTATTTCTCTTCTTTTTTTTAATAACAATACAATTCTTCTTCAAGCCCTCTCTATGGTTGATATTAAATGACTTAAATTATGCCTTGGTTTTGTCTCTCTATAGTTGATATTAAACGATTTAAGCTATATGATACTTTTTTCTTTTGTGTGTTTGATCTTCTACTCATATTATGACCTTCATAGGTTAGATCTGGAGATGTTTTTAACTCTTATACTTTATATTAATTCAATTCCTGATTCTTTTTTTCTTTTCCAATTTTAATCATGCATAATTGTCTATAATACTGGCTTTAAGAACAGAAGTTGTAAACGATCGATTTATCTTTTAAATTTACATGGATAAAAAGAATTAGTTGGTCAACAAGCTCTTAAATTTGATTAGGTATTTATATCAAACTTTATGATATTTCTCCTAGTCCCTAATCCTCTTCATATTCATCATTTGAACCATTTGTCTTCTGATTATCTACAAAGCCCAGAGTTTGCACTAGAAAGTGTAATTGGGCTTACGTATGGCGTAGTATGTCTCGAGTAAGGCCAATGCTAATTCCATTGTTAAAGTAAGGTCATTGACTCAGTAACACTAAACTTCTTTTCAACTTAGCCCAGACGGTAAAGTTTAAATAATTAACTAAATGCCTATTTCTGCAATCTGACATCACATGCTGGACTTTTTGACATCACTAACGACTTACAAAAGAGTGACAATTAATTTAAACATGCCAGGAAATCTCCAACAATCATATTAAAAAGAAAAAAAAAGGAAGAAGAGAATCAATTTTCCAAGATTGGGATTTGGAAGAAAAGCAAAAGATAGATGATATCCTCAAGTAGGTCTAGGTTTTTGTATTATATTATTTTCCTAAATTTATTTCCATTTCACCTTTCCTAGGACAAAGAATAAAGAGGCAAGCAAAATTGTAGTGTATAGTATAGGCATGTAGTAGAAATCTTATAAAGTAAATATTCATGCTAAAGACTAAAATTTTAAAAATCAAACCAAAAACTAAATTTAAATTGGTAAGACAAAAAATTTAAGATTTAAAAAGTTTTAAACAATATTAGACCATTATAAATCGAGATGAAATTGAATAAAATTAAAGAATTTGAAATATAATGGAAGGAGATTGTTATTACTCATCAAAGAATTTAAAGTTTAATTTAAAAAAGATTGTTAAATGAAAATTAATTGATTTGTTTTAATTTATAAAATTGATTAGTTTAAGAAAATTGACCAATTAATTAACGAACTAATCAATTTTTAATAAAAAAGTTATTAAAATAAATTGAAACAAAAAATTAAAAATTAAACTAAAAAATTGGTCGATTAAATTGATTCAATTGAAACTATATGATTTACTTAGACTATTATGGTATGGAAATACTCCCTTTCACTTTAAACAAAATTGGAGTAAGCGTGATAATGTTAAGCAGATTCAAAATGTGGATAGGAAGATCAAATTTTGATTCTATGATAAAAAATTGTGAAAATTTTGAAAGAAATTGATCTTAATGATTAACAAGAGCCCAACTTGCCATGGAAATCGCATTTTTTACTCCATTATGTGCGTAATCTTTTATACTTCAACGTAAGACCATGCATCAAATGTTTATAAACTTATCTATCGAGTCCTTAAGAAAAATAATTATTAATAAGTACTAAATCTTTCTGTCAAAACTCTACGATGAGCCATATTCTTGACTTGTATAATGCGTAAATAGTAATGTATCTGACCATTGTGTAACCAAGTTTACGTCCAATTAACCATAAATAATGCTCATGGGCGAAATTAAACAAATCTTTCCAAATTTTAGGGCGTGCTTGTGTGCCTATACAAGACTTATACTAAGAATACTTTTTCTGTTGACCATTGTTGGTAAATTCTTCTATAACCCTGAAATTTTCTTTTGGATATTTGTTTGGCACAATTCTATTTAATTACATATGTCAAATTGTAATTTTGATTTTTCCCTTTGTTCTGAAAGAATCGAAACTATTGTTTTTGAGTTAAAGATTAAGCTCTTTTTTTTATTAGACAATGTTTTTAATAAGTTCAATGTGCCTATTTTTAAGTATATCAGCCTGACCAGAATTGTGTCACTGTTTTAGGTTATGCTTTTTTTTTTCTTTTTAAGATTTTGTTTGTTTTGCACTTTTTTGGGGATATGCTTTTCCAACTTCTTGTTCTTTTGATGCTTTGGGGAAAATACTTTGTACTCTTCTTTTTGAGCGAAGATGATGCTCCTCTTTATTTGAACCGTGATCCCATGGCCTTCTTTGTGGTTCCCTAACTGATTAAGTTTTATTAATCATTTAGCAGTCCCAGGATTCATTCGGTGAATCATGAATTGGACTAGAATGAATTTGTAGTTTTTTTTTATGGAAAAAATTGATAAGAAGAAAATAATAATTATTAGAACTAACACAGCTAAGTTTGAGAATGAAGCAAAATTAAAGTTTCACTGAAGAGTTTGGAATTCAAATTAGGCCATACAATTAGCAATAATTTTAACTGGGGTCCACATGGAAGTAACTTGATCTGGGCCTGTCATGAGAACAGTAAGTGCATCAGAACAAAAGGTCAAAAGCTTCTTAACCTAAATGACAGCAATGATTGTTAGTGAGAAAGAGATTAAAACACTAATCCACCATTATTCAACAACGTAGGTGGCACACCTTTGAACATTTTGGCTTCCAGCTAACCAATATTTTATGTCTCCCCTCCACCTGTCTTCGTCTGCCTCAAAATCAAAATAAATTATCCAACGGTGGAGATTGGAATTGGATGTTGACGAGGAGAGCAAGTCCTACAAAAGTGGGTCCCACATATTAGATACTGTCTTAGGTACGGTTACTTTTCAACATGGTGGGTGTTGACCTACGTGTAGAATTAAGCTAACAGCTTCAAAATTATATGTATACATATTTGACTAATGATTGATGAAGTCCATTCATTTCGTTCAGAAAAACACCAACTGCGGCCAATTTCCTTCCCCTAAAAACATGCTGCAACCTACACGCAGCAGCTAAGCTAAGTCTTGCGGGTTTGGACGATTTGGAATGTAGACTGCCCAAGAAACCTTCACCATAAAACAATTAAAATCCGATTTTCTTTTTTGTTAATTGAAAAACTAGTTGAACTACTTAAACAGAGAAACCTGAGCTTTTGAATTGCAATACCAATTGATAGGATAGGGTTGTCAGTTGAGCTAATGATTATGCATGGTTGTTATAGTTATAAATTAACAGAAGCAAGGCAATTCCATGGCAACTGCACACCCAACCCAACTGTCCTGAGTTCTATATACATGCCTGACAGGAATAGCTAAACATTAGCGTATGTACTCATGTCCTTGTCTGACGATATGAGCTTTTTCTTTTTCTCCGTTTTCCACTTTCTTTTCTTCTTTTCCCCAGCACACTTCCATTTGTATTCAGAAAAAATGATTTTTAAGCACAGCCACTATTAATTTTCTTCAACACTGCCCATCTAACTCTGTAAAAAGTAAAAGTGTATTTTACAAGAATTTGGCTTTCTATACAATTTAAACAGACAAGAGAAACAGAAGATCAAGCACAGAGCAACATATAATTTAACATCCTCCCCACCCTTATGATATATTAACCTTTGGTTCTAATAATAGTGATTGTACCCCTTCTTCCCTGGGTATGGATTCTTGTAAGTGCCACCACAGCTTTCCCTGAAAGGCCTGGACCATCTGCAGATACGCATGGCCTACACGCAAAATCACCTACTGGATGTCTTACCGGTCTCGTCGGTGGCATTAAGTTCCTCTCGTTGATATCGTTGATGGTCATGTCACCTTCAACCCCACCAGGTTTCACCATTGCAAATGGATACACAACCCTTGTTATCATTCTCTTCTTTCCTTTTTCTCCCCCTATTTAAGACAACGTAAGTTTAGAGCTAGCTAGCTAGGCAGTTCATCAGTTTTAGAATCACCAAGGTTCTAAATACCACTGTTGCTGCAATTACAATTGATATAACTGATTGCGACTGTTGAACGTTCAAAAAGTCGAAATAGCAGCGTAAATCCACAGCTGAAGTTGTGGTGGTAGGGGATGATAAATTAGAATCTTGAATTATACCAACTACTGGAACTTAGTAATGAGGGGGTGGCATATTGCTTACCGGAATTTGTCAAATTGTGACGTTGATTTGTAGAAAGTTGTCTTTCTTTGTCACAGTAATATAAGGACTTGGTATTGGAAGACACTTTGTAGGAGGAAGATGATGAGTCCAGAGCTTCAGGTGCTGATATTTCCATCTCTAGTGATCTTATTTCCGTGCTAAAGTTTGCTTCTTCACTCGTCTCGCTCACCGATGTGCTTATGGGTTCGATCTCATCTAAGAAACACATGCAATTCCATGTTTTCTTAAGAAGGATTGAGGGTGGAAATTCAAAGGAACAATAGAGGACGATGAATAAGAACCGAAATAACAGCTGTAAGAGTATGAACACTTAGTAAACTAACCATATTGAATAAGGTAATCACCTGAAATTCCAGGAGCACCAATATTTTGACGGCTCATGCAAAAACTAAAATCCTCTGGCATTTTCCAGTCGTAGTTAGCATTCCAGGAGCTCTGAACAATTCCAGAGGCAATTTGAAGAATTCAAAATAAGACATGAAATTTGTTAAAACCATTCCAAACCAGAGGGGGTTACCTTTGCAAGATCATTTGATACTTTATTTTGGTCATTGTGAGTGTACAACAGCAAGCGTCTTCTCTTGGAACGCTCATTAAATTCAAGCACAGCATCTTCTAGATACCCAGTGGAAAGATCAGTGTCCAAAGATGATAAGAAGGGTGAGGGAGTGATTCCGTCCATAACTGCACATACATTGATATGAATACAAGGCATTAGAGTACATAGGAAGTAAATTTTGGAGAAGACATTTTTAAGACAAGAACAGTGGGCAATGGGAATTGGGAACCAAGTTATACTACTACCTAAAGACATGTCTGCGTTGAGAACTCCGAGGTTTTGAAGATCCCAACCTATGGAAGGGTTATAGAGGCAGCTAGAGTAATAAGGTAAGGAGTAAAGCTCATGACTCATGTTGGTAATGTTTACTTCTAAAGGACAGTGCAAGGCATTTCTAAATTTATGCAAAATGGAACAATATTTTAATGTAGTGGTGGTTGCGAAAAGATAAATTTGAGAAATAGATTTAGATGATTTTGTTTTCTTTTTTTTTTTTATTTAAAAAAAGTAGTAGAAACAGGCAGTCAACGGCAAGCAAGAGAAAAAGCAGTGGCCTCTTGGGATGTGGGAAATGGGGCTAACACTTTTCCGCTAATTTTCTTGGGTTTCTAATGATGCTTTTTTGGAGGGACAATTATGAAGTGAGGGCAATCTGGTGGGGTTGGAATTGGATAGGCATTAAAGTGGGATTCTAAATAGATTTTTATTTTTTGATCGAACGAACAGTTCCAATACAATTCTTTTTTTTTTTAATTTCTCAAGTTTTTCTATAAAATGGTAGTCTTCTAAATTCAATTTTCAATTATGTAAGTTTAACTTAATGAATAGAAGTGTAAGTTTAAAAGATACATTTTATCATTATTAGTTTGCCAAATTTTGAATAAAATTGGTAGCCTGATTAAATTTTTCAACAAAGGTCAATAATCAATTTGAGCATTATCTTTACTCAACTCAGGGACATTGTTAGTATATGTACAAAACACTTAAATACTTTCCTTATTGTATGTTGTTATTTTTGTTTAAAAGTAAATAAAGGTAATGGTATGATGTCATTGTTATTTCCGGTGCCTGTAAAGCAAAATGTAAGATGGTAAGGACCAACATCACATGGTCATGACTCATGATGCACAATTCAAATTTCAGCTTTTCCTTTGTGTTGCTTCCATCCTCAAATGGTTGCCGACCGTTTCTCTTTATGGAACTCGTTCTTTCTTACACATTCTTCTCTGTCGATGGGTGGGGTGGGGTCACCTCTTTATGCTTTCTTTTATTTGGGTAATCTTTTGCTAGTGGGCCCACTTGTTGGCGTGCTGATGGGGCTCATGAGTTGGATTCAAGGTCAAGAATTCGTTGCTTCAATCAGGAGGAATACAAGTTTGAACAGTCCACAGTCCGTTAACGTGTAGATATTTTGTTGATTGATTAGTGATCAACTGCGCGGGGAAGTTTTGGTGGTGACTGAGGCTGTCTCCTTACTCCTGTGAGAGCAAGTGGGCTGGGCTTCTGGTAAAAAGTAACTGAGAATTTAAAAAAACAACCAAAGTCTAATCAGAAATACACCGAAATTCTCTTACTTTTGTGATTTTATTTGAATATTTAATGTATTTGGTTTATGTCATGAAAACTTATAAAGAGATTGGATCTAAACTTAAATTTTGATAGACTTTTAGAAATTCTTTAAGATATTTTCAATATTGTATTTTTTTTTACACTTCTTGAAATTTGAAATTTCTTTGGGTTGAGATCTCCAATAAAACGAAAGATTTTGACATTAAAAGTTAGTTATCACATGATACTTTATTTTACTTAAATTAAGATATTTAGTGATAATTTTGTATTGATACTTATTATTTGTCTAGGTTTACTAACATATATACATTAACAGAGAGTTATATATTGGTTATATGTATCCCATAACTATTAGTTGTATGTTGTATTTTATAGTGATGTCATAGACAACTATATGATGCATGATTGAGACATGATTATTTGGTTATTCACTTAATAACTTCTATTTATTTTATCATCATTATCATCATCAACACTCAGTTGAAGTCCGCTAAAGTACTAGATTTGGGGATGTCTGATAATACGCAGCCTTACCCATATCTACTAGACAGGCTGTTTCCGATAGACCTACATGTAATGTGACATGAAGATATTACCAAAATTATATATGGATGTGCATATATCTCTAACAAATAAATAAACAAAGCAAATAAGCATCAAAAGGTAATATAAATAAGTAAAATACAAAACTGCAAAAAAACAAATAATACAAATAAATAATAAAGATAAACAATAAACCTAATATTAAGAAAATAGGTACAACAGCACAAAATAACATACATGTAGAACATGTCAAAGATTAGCATTATATGGTAAGATAAAAAGACATACCAGAAAAGACTCGTATAAGAATAACTCCAACTAGGCCAAAAGATAAAATAAATATACTGACGAAAAAAGACCTGTACAATAGTAAGTCTGACCAGGCCTAGCGATACATTAATTATGCTAAGTAGGAAACTAGCTAGGCTAAACACCTTATAAGGTATATACTACACAATAAATGCAAAGTACACAATTTATTATAACCTATAAGAATGTGAATGTCCTCGTTAAAAGAGATCCTTTACCCTTATCCTAGTAAACAAAAGTTTCCTACTATGAGCCAAGTCCTTGGTAAGATCCAACCGACTCATATAATTCTTGATCACTTCCCCCATATCTTTTTAGGCTGTCATTTTTTCCTCTTTCAATCTCTAAGTATTATCTTCTCGCAACTTCTCACTGGTGAGTCAGGGTGTCTCCTCTTAACATGTCTGGACCACCTAAACCTTATCTATCTCAATTTGTTAGTAATAACAACTACCTTTAATTTGTCTCTTACCATTAGATTTTTAGCCTTATCTCTTCTAGTAAGTTTATATATCCACCAGAGCATCCCTATCTCTTTCACCAAAAGATTATTGATTTGTATTTGTTTGATAAGCCAACACTTCGCTCCATATAACATGGTTGGCCTAATCATTAAGTAATAGAATTTACCTTTGAGCTTGATTGGTATCTTCTTGTCATATAAAACTCCTTACGCACTTTTCCATTTGAGCCACTTTGATCTGATACGATTAGCTATATCCTCATCAATCTTTCTATTGCTTTGGATGATAGACCCTAGGTACTTAAAACACTCCTTCCGTGGCATAACTTCTGATCCAATCTTTACCTCCACATCGGTAGTCCCCTGATGGCTCGAAAAGTTGCATTCTAAGTACTCAGTCTTAGTCATGCTCACTTTAAGACCCTTCGACTCTAACGTTTCTCTGCAACATTCTAGCTTAACATTGACAACTTCTATTTATTTATTGGTTTATAATTTATAGGTGTATGTGTTGTTTTTTTAGTTTATTATGCTTATTCAATTACATTTATTTTTACAGATATCTGGAGGGAAATTTAAGTACTCTTAATAATTCAGCTGCTTCATGTTTAGGAATATTAGATGATCCAACTTGGAAGCATGCTAGATTAGTTCTTAGAATGAAAAATCATATCATTTGTTTGTATTGCAACAACATTTGAAAGGTGTGAGAATTGCCACATTAAATAAGCATTTGGCTAGGATTAAAGGTGATGTGGGGCTTTGTAAGAAAGTGAGTCATGATGTGAAATGACAAATGAAAGTTTTGCTTGAAGAGTATCAATATGAGAGAGATCAAAAGTAAAGACTGAACTACAAAATTAGTGGTGAAAGTTCTTGTTTAGGTGGTCAGGATGACAGTGAGGATGTTGAAGGTGATTTTCCTACTTAACAAGAAGGGAATATTGTACCTAATGTAAGAAAGAGAAGAAGACAAGTGTTTAACTTTTTTTCACCACGAATAAATTCTAAGGCTTAGCCTTTAATATGTAATACCGTACAATCTAAAGAAGTGGCTCATAATTTGGACATTGCAATGACTAGATAGTGGTATGATTAAGTTATATCACTTAATTCTTTAGTTAATGAATTAAAGTTGAGGAGGAGCTCAAAGGACAATAGGATATACTATGTAGCTTAAAGGTAAATATCGAGTTCCAACTTGTTGTTAATACTAACCCTTCACCTTTATGTAGTAGATTGGAGAAATTAAACAAAGAGAAAACTGGTGAACAGACGTTTGAGATATTCCAAGAGTGCGGGGAATTAGTAGAGATTAAAAATTTGAAGATAGGGAAGCCAATATAAGCATATGATCAATAATTAAGGCCCTATCCTGAACATCCTCAAGTGGAGAAAGCGCAAACTGTGATACCAGAAGATCATAATTTTGTCACATGAGGAGGAAAGTATGGAGTCGAGCGAGCAAAACTAAACAAAGACACTGATTAGGAGGTAACCCAAGGGAAGCTCATTTCTTTTCCTTTACATTTTCACATTTGTTAGGATATGCATATATGTTTTTATGTTGGTTTGTTTCTTATGTGTTTTAATGTTTTCAAACAAAAAGAGAGAGAGAATCAAACAAACCAAAAATATTTTCTCTTTTTCTATTACTTTAAGACTACGTAGTCATGATTAGAGAGTGAATTGACTAGAAAAATTCATGGCAACTTGAGCATGTACTTTTAGTCTTTTGATTGGTCAATATGCATTATTTTTGGAAGAGTAGCAACTAGTGGTAGACACAAGTTAGTAAGATTTTGAGCCTTTATAGACTGACACATCCATATCAGTTTCATTGTCCTTTGTTTATATGTGACCTTCATGATATATACATCCTAACTTTGCTTTGATTTTCTATTCAAGACCATATTTTTATCATATGCATTAACATGGAAATGACATAGGCATTCTTTGTTTCACAAGTTACATTAGCTAAATAGCCTACCTTTCGATATGAACTTTTCCTTTGTTAAAACCCTTGAGCTTTATTTGTCTTTTCTTTTTATGTTAACCATATTATATACTTTAAACCTAACCAAATGTCCTACCCAAGCCTTAAAGCTAGTGGACCATTTTTTGATTGTGGATGCATAAAAGTATAAGTGTGAGGTATGCATATATGTAGGTTAGTTATAATTGTTGAAATGTTATTTTATGTCTTGTCAACAAATTCTAATGTTAATATAGCTTCGTTCAATTTTTATCGAAAAAAAGAAAATAACAGAAAAGAAATGTTTAAATAAAGTTGTCAAGGGGAAATGCAATTGTTTTAAAAAGTTATTCATAATTATTTTCTCCTTCAAAAGTTGTATGGAATGGGTGACTTGAGTATAATGAATATGAGGTAGATGTCGCTTTGAAGGATCACTCTTTATAGTTTCAAGAGCTTGTTATCATCAATTTTTATGAGTGATTCCTTCTAATTCCTTATGCTTGATGTAGTTTATGTTATTAGAGCTTTAATTTGAGCTATAAAATATAGTTTTTACATTCATCATAACTGATGGTACCTAGTTTTGAGTGAATGTTCATTTTTGCGCTTGATGTTTGCATTGAGTGTTACTTTTGCTTCACTAGCTTTGATGACTTTTATGCTATGTTACCCAAATATGTCTTACCTCAACCCTTGCCCATATTACAACCTTTGAAAAGTCTTTGATTCATGATTGTGCATGTGAATCTTAGTGGTGTAGAAACGAAATAATTTGCCTCGTGGAATGTCATGATCATAAATGGTGTTTGAGTGTACCTATGGATCAATGTTATTTACACAAACACTTTGTCCAAGTCTATCATTAGATTGCTCAGTTTCTAAAGGGAATGATGGTTGATTGATCATGAGTACAGGCATTGAATGTTGAATTCTTGTCATAGTTTTAGAAGTTATTCCTCTTTTCTTATAACCATTTATTCTTAGGAAATATAGAAAATGAATAAGTGTTTTGGCTTGTGAACTTGATTTTAATAATTTGCTTGAGGATGGTCAAAAGTTAAGTGTTAGGGAACTTGATATGTGCTTAATTGTTGATACATTTATTCCATGATACTTAATGATTAATGTTTTAAAATGCTTAAGACATTCACTTTAGTTCATATTCGGTTTTAGGTACAATTCGGAAGGATAATTGCTAAAGTGAGTTGAAAGCACACTCGTTAAGCCATCTTCTTGAGATTCACATTCAATTATCTTTATGGAACAAGAAGGAGAAGGATTAGAGAGAATAGGAGACAAGAAATGCATAAAATGAAGAGAATATGTTGTAGAAAAGGCCATGACCAAAGTCATGCCCATGACAATTATGCCATGGCTGTGACCACCAAAGTCATGGTCATGACCAACATGGTTACGCTCATGAACAAAGCTCACGACTGTGAGCTTCGATGAGGTCATTCACAATCGTGATTCAAAGGCTTACAGCCATGGCTTTTGCCACCTGTCTGCCTAAAACCTAATTTTTCACTATAAATACAACATGTTGACAGCAGAAACAATGAGAATCATGATAAATCATTTCGGGACACAATTGAGGGGTAGAGCACGACTCCTTTGGACACCAATGGAGGGCTAGGCTTCCCCAACTCGATTCAGAGGTGAAATCGACTTCGAAGAACACAATTAAGCATATTTACATAGTGTTTATTGTTCTTACTCTCTCTAGGGATTGTTTAAGTTATCCTTTGCTTATGGACTAGGGTATTCATGTATGAATGATCGTAGTCTCATTATCTTTAAATTATTTATGTATGAACTTATTACTAGAATCTTGAATATAATACGTAATAGTTGTATTTCTGATTTATTTGTAGCAACTAATGATGTCGAATAATTGGGGATAACGTAACCATAATTAAATGACCCGAGCTTATGTTATTATTGCCTTGATTAATCTGTTTTCCTAACTCGTAATGCAATTGTCCAATTAAATCTATAGAGCTTTTTCTAGGTTGTTCCATAGCTAGGTTTGATTAAAGAGCTCGTTTTAATTAAATACAACCTAAGGAAAAACCAAGGTTAACAAAGCTTATTGTTAACCTACTTAATAATTGTTAGGAGAGGTATAAGAATAACAATTTAATAAAGTATGTTTAATTGTGTCTAGGCCGAGATTAAACCAATGACCGAATCCCTAACGCATTTATCAGTTTTCTAATTTCTATGTTGTTTTCTTTAATTTGTTTTCGTTAGTTTAGTTTCATTTTATTTTCTTATTCAAAAACCAACAAAATCTCTTAGCTTAAACACTGATTATTTTTATTACAAAAGTTTTACACATACTCTGTAAAATCAATCTAAACTCATCACTAGCTATAATTTTTAGTCTAATTATTTTGTGTAATTTTACGACGCGCCACCATCTGTCCATACCGTTCAAACTCTTCTTTTTCTTGCCAAGTTAACTAACGTCACAAGCTTTATGATCTACAATCCAATGTGAAGAGCAAGAGCTCATTCTAAGTACCGCAAGAATAACGTGTGAAGATAAATCCTGAATTACAAGCAAAACGTAGCATCAATGCCTTTGCCTTCCTAATAAGGGAACTTCTAGAATTAAAACTCTAAGGCGCCAAAGAATCACTGTATGACTAAGAAAGACAAATCTTCTTTAAATAATGAGTTTTGTACAAGAATAACATCATTGATGATATCTCATTTAATAGAAATCTAACTCTTCATCTAAGTGAAACCCTTGCATGATAGCCAGTCGACTTCAAAGCTACGTAATGTCTTCATCAAAATCAACCCTGCATTCCGATTAGACTTCTCATTGTATGAATTATCAAGGAGGAGCTCTGCCCTCGAATAGATACATGTCAAAGGGCATCATTGGAACCAAAATTTAAAGCTTCAGTTTAACAAATTCTGAAAAATCCATGTTGTCCCTAAGCCAATATCACAAGAGTATCAATAAAATAAGTTTAGCTAATAAACTTACAAACACATACAAGAGGAAACAGAAGCATTACCTGAACAATAGGAAACTCTAAAACCCATCAACTTTGATAAATATAGAATAGCCCATACACCAATCCAAAAATAAAACCTCTAAACCCCACTCTTCCAATAAGCTTCACTACCATATCCTCTTCCACCAAGCTACAGCCACAATGACACTAGCGAAATCAATCCTAAAACAGCTGCCGTCGTAAAAAAGAATACAAACCCAGCTGAAACCTTAATCTGACGACAAAAATCAGCAGATGACAAGGACTCTCCTCGGGTGACAAATAGCAATCAAAGGAGAGCGATTACGAGATGCAGCAGAGAAGCGAAATGCAAGTGTTTTGGCAATGAAGCAGCGACGAGCGCAGTAGAGAAGAGGAGCAGAGACAACTCAAAACTTAAGAAAGTGAAAAGGGATACAAAAAAAACAAGTAAAGAAGAGAACCTTACTGTTTCCGAGAGAGGAATTTGTAGCAAAAGACAAAAAAGTGAAGGTCTTGAAGAGAAAGTAAACAACAGTAGAAGGAATTGATTGCCATATCAGAAACCCCAAAAATAGGTTCTTGACCGCCGTTTCTGGCGGCGAAGGCGGTTGAGGACCAGAAATTGATGGATTTTGGCCCTTTTCAAATGAGTACTTTGGAAATCTAGCAGATTGGTGTAGCTGAAGCTAAAGTACTCAAATTGGTGGGGGAGCTTTCAAGAACAAAGATGGGGTTTTGGGGGGTTTAAGTGATTCCAGCTCTTATAGGTCTTAACAGTCAACACTCTTAAGTATTGTTGAAGAAGCAGGAAATGCTCCTAAGCTAGTCCTAGGATTGGGCAAGAAAGCCCAAGATGATGGTGTTTATAGGCTTCGCAATGGATCGGATCAGACCAGAGTTTCTACTCTAAAATTGGCATGAAAATAATTAATCGAATCTGGGTTCGATCAAAAATTTGATGGGATTTGAAGTATTTGATTTGAGCTCGATTTCAAATTTGATTAAATTTAGATAGTCTAAAATCTGATCAAGTCAAGGTTAAATTTACTTATTTTTTATATAAATTTTGAAAATGATATCATATCATTTTCATTTGATATATTCAAACTTTAAATTGATTAATAGCTCAAAACTAAAAAATAAAAAAATGAATCCAAAACTAATTAACTTGGATTAAATCTATTAATAGGGTAAGAGTTTTGCTTAATATTTTGGAACAAGATTTTTATTATATTTAAACATTTATTATATTAATTTTTATTTTGATGAAATTTCAAAGTTATGTTTAGCAAATATCTATTGATATGTAAAATATTACTCTTGGATTATCAATATATGTAGTTTGAATATTTTATAAGAAAATATTTAAATTTGTTTGCAAATAATAATATTAAATAAAAAACTGTGACAAGTAGTTCTAGTTCCTAAAATTCTTACAATAATGACAAAATTAATCATTAGAGTGGTTAATTTTAATATGTTATTATAACAAGAAATAATTATCATTAATTTGTTACGTTTATATTGACAATAACCTTTATAACAAAAAGTTAACGATCAAGTGACAACAAAATTTCTTGTCGCAAAAATTACGAATAGTAGTGACCATAGTGATAGTTCATTTTTTGTGACAATATTAAGTAAATACTAACTAATTGAATTTTTATTGAAAAAGTTTTCTAAAAAAATGTAAAATATCGTGTAACGATAAATCGTTTCATCACAGCAAAAGAAAAATATTAGTGACCAAATTATGTGTTGTCACAACAAATAGAAAATATTAGTGACCAACATATGTTTTATCACAATTACAATTCATTCCCGCAAAAATTACTTTGACACCAAATTGCATATGCTTTTAGTGACAGAATTTAATGATAATAGAAAATTTGACACTACTAATATATTAATAGTGACAATTTAATTGTGAAAGATACTAAATTGTCAGAGTTGTCATCGTATTAGTGAGAAAAAAATGAATCACTACAGTTAATCCAAACAATAGTGCCAATAAATTGATTTGTCACAAAAAACCTCATATCTGTGACGAAATGATAATTAGTCATTAAAAAAGTTGTTACTAAATGTCTTAACTCTTGTAGTAATTTGAATTATAATAAAAATAAAAGTTTTTAATTCTTAATTGAACACCTAGCCAAAAAAGGATATGATATATCTAATGATTTTAACTCAACTTAATGTCAATGTAAAGAATCATTAAAATTGCACCAAAATTTTCATTATGCTAAACATATCATAAAAAGAACAATTTTATTCATATAAAAGAAAAACATAATCCAATAAGAATCATTGTCTCTTCCTATATAAATTATTTGAATTATAAGTTCTTTATTATATGAAACTAAAATTGATTTTACCTACTTTGTAATTGTGAGAATTATTGAAATTATACTACATGTTATTAATGCAGTGACCCACAAATTTTTTCAATACTTAAGATTCATTAAATAACAACAATTGATAATTCTTGAACTTGTAGCATTGAATAATAAAAAAGTTGTGATTGATATTAAGTGTTGATAAGTATCAATGGTATTGATAATAATATTTTAAAATCATGATAATTTATTTTTAATCAAAAATTGTAATAATTAAAAGTTAATAAATGAACATGTTTTTAACATTTTGTTTCAATACATGTGCAACTTTATTTTATAAATAGTTATTTTAAAAACAATTGGATATTATGCAAAAAGGTTTATAATAATATGATATTTAATGAATAAAAAGAGAAAGAAGAAAAGGGGACATTAGGATAGGCTATGCTAGAATTTGCATTGAGGTTAAAACTTGCAAGCACTACAAGAAAAATGGGGTCTAACGACGGAAATTATTGATGGAATATGAAGGTTTTTTGTCGATAAGCTCAGTTAGCGATGAAATTTATCGACGGAATAAGTTATCAGAGAAACGACTGTAGGTAATAATTGGTGACGGAGTACAAATTTTTCGTTGCAAATTTATCGATGGCCAGCTCTATTCCATCGCTATATTTAGTGACGATAATTTCTGCACTATTTGTAAATTTAGCGACGGACAAGTCATTTCTGTCGGTAAACTTACCTACGGATACCAAAATCCGTCAATGAATTCATGACTAACTTTACCGACGGATATTGATGGTTCATCGGTAAATTTATTGAATTTTACCGATAGAGTTTGGTTGTCCATCGGTAAATTCACTGCATTTTACTGACAGATTTTGTTTTTCCATAGGTAAATTTACTGATATCGTTTTTTTTAAATTTTCCCTGCATTTAATTTTATTTGATAATGTTATGATTGATGTATAATTTATATGGTTATCAGTTATCTATTGATAATATTTTGATTTGTTTGTACATTTAATTTGTTAAAATAGAAAATTGATTAATAATATAAAGTAAAAATTATCTTAATTGATAATAAAAAATTATTATCTACAACAATAAGTATTTAACTCATACAAAATAACTACAACTATGTTACTCATTTGGTGAATGCGGGTGTTTTGAATGTTGCGATGAGGTGCTGCCCTTCCCCTTCAACTTATCCATTTCATTATGAAGTTGAGATAAGTACTCCATTGACTATTGCAACTGAGTTGTCAGTGCCTGTACTGTGCTCCGAAGCTTATGAATTTCATTAGATGTGGACCGTCTATTAGATGTTGTTGTACTGGATATGGAGGATTGTGAATAACATATGTTCGCAAATGAACCTAAGCCGAAGATCCTTCCACGACGGTCCCTACCACCCACTGCATGAAGACAGATTTGACTCTCATCAACATTTTCA
>JANQAP020000078.1:9129963-9141889 GCA_026874005.2 Erythroxylum coriaceum
TATTGAATATAATATTCTATTACAAACACAAATTAATCGCTATCAGTACTTAATTGTAAATCAAAATCATCATCATCATCTTTTTTTGAAGAATTAGAATCAAACTCAGGATCCTCTTCAGATCTCTTGCCCTCCTCATCCTCTCCAGATGAATTTTCAACATATTCATTATTTGGATTGTTTAAAGGTTCATTCTCGTTATATGTAACAGATACATTTATTTCATAAACATCTTCCTGAAATGCTTTACTTTCAATTCTCTTTCTCCTTTTCCATGTGATTCAAAAACACCTCTAGGTTTAACTTTGCAAACGACCATCTAATCTGACTTATCTTGTTGTAAGCTGGGATATATCTTCTTCGCTGGTTAATTTCAACTAGATTGTATCAACTATACACTTTTTTACCAACATTAGGAGTTGGATCAAACCAGTCACACTTAAATATCACACACTACTTTATTGGTAATGCAGGGTACTCAATTTCAAGTATCTCAATAATTTTACCATAGAAATCCATCAATTCTCCCTTTATACAAACTCCACTATTTACTGTTTCCATGCTATGACCATGATATTCTGTCTGATATTTGTATCCATTAACGAAATACACTAGATACAATTTAATAGTTTGCAAAGGTCCTTTCGCAAGATCACATATGAACTTGTTCTCTATTAGATTTTCTAAGGCCTACACAAAAGAAATTATCATATTAAATAGTATAATGTTATTTGAACACTTTAATCTTTTATAATTCAATCATTTCAATAATTGTAAGTGAAAACTTACATATTTCTCGAACCATCGAGGAAAATGTCTCCCAACTTCTTTATTGATATCATCCTATGTTTTCTCAGGCATTAGCTCGCATAACCATTCCTCCTATAATTTAAAAATATTATTATGTATTTCAATTGTAAATAACACTAAAATTCAAAACTCAAATAATCAATTTCAAAATCAACTTCAACTTACTGCACGAAAGGTTAAATCGCTTGACAGTTCAATAAAATGTAACCATGGGCGGCCTCTATTTCTTTCTCTGTTAACAATCTTCTTGTTGAACGTCCATATGTTCTTCCAGGATATGTGAAAATGGATAAATTACCATTAGCATCATATGTTCCTCCCCCATCGTCATTACGAGGAACTTTTCTTTCTCTTGTGTGCACATACGGCTCACAATAATATAAACAAATGTACTTACTTCCTCCACTAAATAAGCATTACATATCGAACCTTCAACTTTAGTCTTGTTTTTGACATTTTTCTTTAAGTGACACAAATACCTACATTAGTGAATAGGATTATTACAATTATGTTATTAAAACATGTTATTATTTCAATTTAAATATTTACTATAATTACCTCTCAAACAGATGCATCCATCCATATTGAACTGGACCAGCAAGTTTAGCCTCGTGTGCTAAATGCACAGGTAGATGATCTATACAGTCAAAGAAACTTAGAGGGAAAAACCCTTTTAATTTGTACAAAATTACTGGAATTTCCTTTTCTAGTTTTTCTATTTCAACTAACTTTATTTCGGATGATGTTAAGCTTTTGAAAAACAAACTTAATTATGTTATCACTTCCCAAACCTTATTCGCTAGCAACTCTCAAAATGCAATTGAAATTAGCCTTTACATAAACACATGACAATCATGAATTTTCATCCCAAATAACTCATACTTCCTCATGTCCACAACCTTGCCAAGATTAAAACATAACCATTGGGCAAGTTTAGACTTTTCAACCATTCACACAAAATTTCCTTTTGTTTTTTGTCCAAAGTGTAACATGCTTTTAGATATTTACAGGTGTGAAGATTTGTATCTAACTCATTCCTTCTACAAAAAAGGTTCAAATCGCCTCATGATTTTGCATTGTCTTTTTCCCTCTCTTCAATGTTCATTATGGTATTAAACAAATGTCAAAAATATTTTTTCAATATGCATCATATCTAGATTATGAAGTATCAAATTAGTTTTCTAATATGGAAAATCCTAAAAGATGCTTTGTTTTCTCCAACCAAAGCTTTTACTAATGCTTGTATTAACTTCATCATCTTTAAATTCTGTAACTTTCAATAATCCTAATTCATCAATCTCCTGCAATATCTCTTCACCAGCTTTGTGAGGGGGAGGAGGTGTTTGTACCATCCTATTTTTAATGAACTTTTGTTTATTACGTCTAAATGGATGATTTGGAGGAAGAAATTTCTTGCGATTGTCAAACTAACATGTTTTGCCCCCGTTTGGAAGATAAAGCGCATCATAAACGTTGCCACAATAAAGACAAGCCAATTTTCCTACTGTGCTCCATCCAGACAACATAGCATATGGCGAAAAATCACTAATAGTCCATATCAAAGTTGCTTTTAACGTAAAATTTTGTTTAAGAAACAAATCATATATCTCCACACCATATTCCCAAAGATACTACAATTTAGATATCAATGGTTGTAAGAATATATCAATTTTATGTTTTGGATTTGTAGGCCCTGGCATAGTCACTGTTAAGAACATATATGCCTCATTCATACACATCTGGGGAGGCAAATTATAAGGAGTAATTATGATTGGCCATAATGAATATTGTTTGCAGAATTGACTAAAAGGTTGGAATCTATCCGTCGACAATCCCAACCTAACATTTGACTTTTAGCTACAAACTTATAATGGGTGTTATTGAAATGTTTCCATGCTAGTGCATCCGATGGATGACTCATTATTCCATCTTCCTTTTTGTGTTCATTATGTCATCTCATGTGAAATGCAGTAACATTATAAGCATATAGTTTTTGAAGTCTCGGAGTTAGTGGGAAATAACATATCTGCTTCCATGGTACTAACTTTTGTTTCATAGAATTCTTTTTAGGCTTGAACCTAGATTGACCACAAAATTTGTACTCTTGTAATTCCACATTATCTCCCCAATACAACATACATTCCAATTTGTGGCAATCAATTTTTCCAATAGGCAAATCGGGACCCCTAATAAATTTATTTATATTATAAAAACTGCCAACTTTGTATGATTAGGAGGCAATAATTTATTACACCATCCAAGAATTTTTATCAAAACTACGATCAGAAATATGCTCTTCAAACTTTATATTCAATATTCGAGCAATTGAAGACAACAGAGTCATTGTCTCACAATTTGGCCATAATTATTGGTCAGTTGAGTGTAGTAAGTCAAAAATAATTTTGCATATGGGTTTGGTTCTTCTTCAAGATTTTCTATATTTTCCTAAAAGGTATAACCGGCTGCATCATAAATCATTTGCATGTAAGGATTTTCAGTTGCACCCACATTATTTGTTCTAAATCTAATTCCCCTTCAAACTCATCCACATTTACTGACGAGTTTACTTCATTACCCTTTGAAGTGCTACAAATCAATGGCTCCCCATGTCGTGTCCACTCAAAATAATTTGGAATAAACCCTTTTATCAGTAAATGGCCATTCACTTCATCAATATGAAGGAAACGAATATGTTTGCACTTTTTACATGGACATCTAATCTTTGGGCCATCTATATATGCATATTAAGAACATACATAATGAATAAAAGCTTCAACTCCCTCAACAAACTCAGGATTAATGAAACCATCAGGTGTTAATCGTCTATACATCCAAGATCTATCAACATTACTCATTTCTATAAAATTGTTAATTTAACAAAGTGATTTCATAGTTAGTATCCTTTATGTCCCTTAAGTTTATAGAACATTTAAACTTTACACAACATCCCTTAGTATTAATCAATTGAATTAATATCATATAATTGATTTCAATACTATGGTACGTGACATTGTTTACACCTGTGAATTAAGAAAGCAAGTTCTTGTTGTGACTCCTTGGCTCGTGGAATTTTTCACCGATAAGTCTCATGGGAGCTACATCACAGGTTTCCAGTTTATATACCATCTTAGGGGTTTATTATGCAAAGAACTGACATGTCTATTAAACCTATGAATTGATTGTGTTAATACTAAGTTTGAATTAATCACATTGAAGTTGAAATATTTATGTTTGAATTAATATCCTACAATTGATTTCAATACTATGGTACATGACATTGTTTACACCTGCGACTCAAGAAAGCAAGTTCTCGCTGTGACTCGTAGATTCGTGGAATTTTTTACCGATAAGCCTTATGGGAACTGCATCATGAGTTTCCAACCTACATATCGTCTTAGGGGTTTATTATGCAAAGAATTGTCATGTCTATTAAACCTATGAATTTCTTGTGTCAATATTAAGTTTGAATCAATCACATTGAAGTTGAAATATTTATGTTTGAATTAATCACCTAAAATTGATTTCAATCCTATGGTACTTCGCATTGTTTACACCTGTGAATCAAGAAAGCAAGTTCTCGTTGTGACTCCTAGGCTCGTGAAATTTTTCACCAATAAGCCTCATAAGAGCTGCATCATGGGTTTCCAGCTTATATACCATCCTGGGGGTTTATTATGCCTCAAATCATCCATAAGATCTCAAACTCATTCCACATATAGTAAATACTTATGTAATCATACATCTACTCATCAATGATTCAAACATAACCGAAACATAAATCTTAGACTATCAAATAATAACATAAAAACTCATCAATGATTATAAAAATATTCTAAACAACAACACAAAATCAAGACCTCCTTAATTTGCATTCACACAAAACTCAAACGTATCTAATCAATGTATTATTAAAGTTACACATGTGGTAGACATTAGTTAGATGACTTACCTGGAAAGATAACTACAGACTACAAAGAAGAAGGATGAGCAACGCTCTTCAAAACAAATTAGGGTATGCGAAAAAGAATATTAGTATTTTTTTATTTGTTCTAAAATTATTTACATGGAGATTCATAAATGATCTTAAGTACAATTATATTGTAAAATCTATTAAATTATCTTCTTCATAACCCTCAACCAATTAGACTTTCTTCTTAGATGAAACAAAAATAAGACAATATCTACAATTTCATAAAATTGTCAAAATAACTTGCCTTAGTATTAGTATAGTGCACGATAAGTCATGCTTCTCCAATAACTCTATTATATTATGAAAACTATTTCTTTGGAGTAAATTGTCTTTTCTCTATATGTTCTTTTACTTGGTTTCCATTTTCACTCCTTAAAACAATTTAGGTTTCTAATAACAATATTCACCAAGTCATAACGCACTTAATATATCATTTGTTCAATGTACTTTGCTCCATGAATAATTTCAAATGAGAAACATAAAACAAATCTTCTTATTTGCTTTAGGTATTTGCTAATCATTTGTGCAAATATATAACCAGCCAATAGTCAAATTTTGAATTGAATGAACGTGTTATATTCTAGTTTTAACATGTTCAAAACAAGGATATGACCTTATTGTGGGAACATAATGAGTTATGCTCATTTGAATATTTGATCGAGCATCAATTAAAGTTACATAATGTAAGATTATAACTTAATTTAGTTTCTTTTCCCTTTCTAGTTTGAAAATGACCACCACTATCTCATATATAAATCTCATACTCTCTATATTAACCATTAGTAATTAATTATAATCAAAATATACCAAACAAAATAGTAAACAATTCTTTAAAAAAGGAAAATATCTTGCCATAAATATAAAGAGTGACTCCACAAGTCCATATATCAAATGTTGTAAGCCTATTAGAAAGAGTTAAATTAAAGCCTCCCACCTTAGTTAAATAATTTTTGAATCAAAATAGGAATTTTCTTCTTTACCGACTGAAATTGTTTTACACTAGAATGAGGGTATAACTAAATAATAGATGACAATTGAAAGCAACTACCCTTTGGAATGTTCTCCAACTATAAATCATTTATCGTAGCTTTATCCAACTTCTTCATTAATCAATTCTCCTTCTATTTGTTTATCCATGTGAAAAATTTTCCCTCCATCCTAACATCAGTAACATAGATTTGATTATCATATTCTTTAAGTTCATTAATATGATATTGTAAACTTATATTTCCTTTAGCTTTTGTTGAGTGCATAATGCTATTAAAATCACCTATAATCATCCATGGCTCATATATGTTTCCAAAAATATCCTTAATATTGTTCCATAATATGGTCCTTTGAAAGCTATAATTAAAAACACAAATAACTGAGATATGGAAACCTATATTCGTATTCAAGGGGTATATTATGTATATTCAACTAAACTGGAATCTGCTTCTACCATGTAAATATATTACGTAACTAATCTTCAGCTTTCTTTAACTACTATTTCATTTATTACAATAAACTGACTAAAGAAGCTCTAGAATCAAGCAACTCACATAAACTCCTTTGTAACATGCTTTCAAATGATCACTTCTTATGCTCCATACATTTAACCAACCTTCAAAGCACAGTTCAGACTAACCAAAGATAAGTATACAACATACAAGACCTATGATTATACATTTATAGAACCACAACGGCTAGCATTGTGGTGGCCCGAGAGATAGTAGATGAAGCAGGACGACAACGGCGAGGACGCGTGGTGGCCTTCGGTAGCAACAGAGATGAGGACGGTGGCACGACGAAGACAGTGGCATGCTAAAGACTTGTGGTGGCACGATGAGGACGCCGGTGCCATGACGAGGAGGCACGGTAGAACGACGAGGATGGTGACGACAGAAGAGAAGAAAAAATCAGTTGCGATGGAGGAGGGGAAATGGAGGGCTAAACGACATCATTTTCATTTTATTTAAAACTCTAAAGCTGAAGCAAATGATGACGTTTACCTCTAAAATTTACTGACATAAATGTATTCTATTGATAAACCCAAAACTTTTTTATTCCGCCAAGCATTCTCGCCTTCTTTATTGACGAAAATTTTTTACCATCGTTGTATTCCATCGAAAAATTTGCCGGGATCATTTCCCTCTATATTTATTGACGGATATATTTTCAGTCACAAGATGAAAATTTTCCATCAGTAATTTGCTACGGTTAAGTTTCCATTGGTAATTTTCCATCGCTAATTACTAATTTTCTTGTAGTGAATGAATTGCCTAAAACATATAAGTTGAAGAGATTAAATGCACCTGACACTTTGGTGGATGCTAGAATTTCATTCTCATATCGATGGAAGCCTTTTAAACGAAAAGAGAAACTTTTTTGAAGGCCAACTAGAAAGCTCTTTATAAGAGGAAATTATAAGGAATGAATAAAATTTGAAAACTTAATAATAATCTTAAAGAGTTATAGAAGGGAAGTAGGTTTTCAATTAAACAAAAAGTAGATTAGAGAATAGATAAATGAATATTAGATTATAAGGGAGAGCAATGAGAAGAATTCTACCTTTGTAATATATAAATAAGCTATTGAATTAAAAGAGGAAAGGAATGTATGCACATTTGAAAATAATATAAATTAGAATGTGAATGAAATTTTGGAGGAAAACATCTCTGGGAAAAAAAAGTAGAGTGGTTAGGGTTTAAATCTCTATCAAATGCATAAACTAGTTCCTATAACAGAAACAAAATAATCAAGGAGAGAACAGAGATGTTTACTTTTATGTTTAGGAAGTTCGGAAGAAAATTCAAGGCTAAGGGAACCTTTAATCCTCTCTAATGTTAGTATTAGCTTAGAATGTTAGGGATCTTAACAACCCTAATGAGTAGCAAGTTCTTTTTGATAATCTAAAAGTAATAAAATCAATATTTAATTAGCCTTTTAGAAACCAAACTTAAAGAGGATAAACGTAAGAAAATATGGTCCGTCCAAATTAATTGGGAAATTATTACTAATCATAATGTAGACTATACTGGAAGAATACTAGTGACATATGATTCGAAGAGGATTGAGATAATATATTACCAATTCAATGACTAGGTTCTACATTTGTGGGTTGTTTTGAAGCAAAATAAGTAGAGAACTTGTTTTAGATTTGTATATGTGGCCAACTTACCATTCCAAAGTACTTCATTATGGGAAGACTTAAGGAATAAAGGATTAGATATGAACACCATTTGGATAGTTCATGGGGATTTTAGTTGTAGTCTTTATACTCGTGAATCGAAAAGAGGGAATTATTTAAAAGCTCCTTGCAGTAAGCTCAAGTCTTGTTTTAGCATCATAGAAGTAATTGACCCTAATTATGAGGAAAATCATTATACTTGGAATAAAAAACATTAAAGGAAGCAATACTTAAGGAGAAAGTTAGATAGGACTTTTGTGAATTGAAAATGAATAGTTGAATTCTAAGGAAGCAATGTTATATTCAACAAAACTTTGACTTCATACCACACTCTAATTGAGTTCTATAACATGGAAGAAGTCCCTCCTTATATTACACCAATTAGATTCTTTAACTATATTAGAAAGCTTGAAGGATTTTATAAAGTGATTGTGTCATGAATGAGACTAAAATAGAGTGCTAGGAGCAATATAAATGCATCAAGAAATTATATTTAGTGAAAAAGAATCTCAAGACTCTTCATTAAAGAAACTTAACTGAAAAACCTTGACAATAAGGAGTCAAGAAGTTTGCTCACCTAAACATAAGTTGAACCATATAAGCACTTTTTAAATATTACTAAAAGGCGGAATTAAAAAATTGCACTTGGTCTTTTTTTCAAAGCACTTAAGGCATATCTCATCTTTCTTGGTTTTTTTTCCTTTGACTGCTTGGTTCCAGTCTCCACCTCCCAGAACTACTCGGGAGCATCTTGGTCCTTTCACCTTTTAATATTTCTCCCGCTTGAATCTATTACTATTTTTAGTTACTGTTGCTCCCAATTACAGATTAAAAGTTGGTTTCCTTTATGTTACATATACCTCAGCATAGTCTTTCCACCATCATGTAGATTGCTATAGATACAGAAGGAGGTGAATTTCCACCTTTTCCACCTCTAGCCTTTTCCTCTTGTAAGCAGATTTCCTTTAAACATGTTCCTTCTTTGATTCCAACTTCTCAACCTTAACCTCTAACTAAGAGTTAGAAGCAAGATGTTAGAGATCATAATGCTTCCATTCTTCTGTTTAAACCACCTAAAGAGCTAGATGGTAAGCTAATAGTGTGTCCTAATATGGCAATTTTAAAAGAAGGGGACCAAAGCTGGGAATATACATTAGTTGGCTTTTTCTTTGATCGAATAACTCCATTTCATGTTATTCATAAATGGGCCTATAAACTCTAGAAAAATAAGGGATTAGTTAAAGTTATATTATCTAAAGAGAACCTAATTTTGTTCACTTTCTCATCTAGCTCTGAATCTCTCAAGATTATGGAAGAAAGTCCCTAACATATTAGTAACTAGCAAATATTCTTGCAATCCTGGCAACTAGGTCTGAACTTTGAAACTATTAAACTCCAGAGCGTTCCTCTATGGATCAACTTCCATACTTAAAACTAACATAATGCAAATGAAAAATTCACACAAAAATGATATGCCAATGCATAAATATCCCCACACTTGAACAACACATTGACCTCAATGTGAGAAACAAAAAATACAAATAATGATAAATAACAATAATGAAAAAGTAAAAGCAAGAAAACTTACGGTGATTAAAGTGGTGATGGTGTTGAATGAGGAACTTGAAGACACTTCATGTTGTAAGGGTCCATCAATTTAACCCCTTATAAAATAAAAATAACAAAGTACCAACAAAATTAAATGAAAACAAAAATAAAACCTATCCTAATTCTTAGGTTGCTCCCAAGTAACGCTTCTTTAATGTCATTAGCTTAACATACCCTGCACGTCTATCATCAACCTGGGTTTATGATTAGTGGCTTGCTTCCATCTATTTCTTCTCATGGCAGTTTAGTAGCCTATAAATAAACTATATGTTAAAAAAATAGGATGGATATAATTTATCAAATTAAGAAGTCCACGTGCCTTAATTAATGCCCTTTTGGATAACAAACTGTCAATAAAATAAGGAATGATGAAACTCCCTGAATAGTCAATTGAATCCAATAGTTTGTCCTATATGAAGGTGAAATGCTCTTCTTCTTCTATAATCACCATCGTCCACTCTTCTTCGTCCTCATCTTGAACAGAGACTTCCTTCACTTCCTTCGCTTCTTCAACCTCTATCTCCTTGATCCTCTATTCTTCTTTCTCTTCTTGAACAACAAATTAATTCATAAATTTAACCTTTGTCTCCTCGTCCCTCTAGGGCATTAATGAGCTTCAATAACTTACTGTATATGGCTTAGTATCTTCTATTGAAGAAAAGCTTTCTTTAAGTACACAGTGACTAGCTTCACCATTAGTAAGGTCTTCCATTAAATATTCAAAGAGTAAATGTTCAATATATATACGTAGAGTTGCTTCACTCTGAATTATCAGTATACTCATATAGTGTTTTCTAAGGTTAGTTTTGCAAGCAAAATAGATGCTCCCACATATAATCTAGTGCCTGACATTGATAATTGTAAAGGTTACTGATCGCAAGGTTACGTACGTTAAGTTTTAATATTTATAACCTTGGTAATTTCCGCAAGCGCGCAGATCGTTTGCGTAGTACCTAAGGTATCAATCTCATAAGGAGGGAATTCTAGTCCTAAAATCTAAGGTTGTACTAACTATAATAATTCGAAATAAATAAACTAATGCAGAAAATAAATCAATCAAACAATTAATTTCAAGAATTAAATTGCAGAAATCTAAACAAGAAACAAATCACACAACACAATCCAAAAATCAATCTAGAAAGTACCAAGTGAGAGAAAGGAGATTTTTAATTTGAAATTAAAGAAAATCTAACTGATTATGCAATTATCGAATTAATAGTTCTAGACAGTCCTAAGGTAGATTACTCTCTCTTGAGTTATAATCCTTAACCCTAATTGATAATCCCTAATTTAAATTATGGAATTGTGATCTCTCGATTCACAATTAACCCACAACCTAAATTGGTTATAAAATTGTCTAATAACCTACAGAGAACCTATGCTCGGTCTCTCGTTACACAATTATACCGGTTTGATTCAATTCTCTACCTATCAAATTACCTAACTCTCGTTAGCCTAATTTGATTATTTTCACTCAGCTCACCCTCTCAGTTTATTGTCAAATTATTACGAACAGATATTGAATCACAATTAAATCAATAAAAACACAATCAACTAAACTTTATTAATCTCAAGGACCAAAAACGCGAAGGTGAGTTTAGACATAAATCAACACTCGACAACAGTTAATTTCAATAATCATCCCAATTTCATACTTCCATAAAATTGAAATAAAAATAGAAATACTGTCGGAATGGATTCATGGAGGTAACGACTGCGGAAAACCACCTGTTTCAGGAAGTACGTCGCATCAAGCTTCATCTCTGTAACTCTCTTCCTTCGTCTCCTTCCTCAATCTCTCGATAACTCTCTAGATTTTTTCAGAATGTGGCTGACGTGAATGCTCTCTTTTCAGACTCTCCAAGGCTGCCGATTCTGTCCCTTTATGATGTATTTATACTTTGGAAGCCTTAGGTTTAAGTCGGGGTCAAAACGGTCCAAAATATCTTGCTAAACTCGAGTTTTTGCTTCAGCCGATCGTTGCCCTACCTGCCAAAATCGTGGCTAGCGCTTAACCCTCTCTATCACGATCGTGACCCAAAGTGCACGATCATGGCCTGGATCCAATCTCTTTGTCACGACCGTGCCCAAAGTGCACGATCGTGGCCTGGCTGCCCTAGCTCGTCCCTCTCTGCCACAATCGTGGCCTATTGTGCCACGATCGTGGGCTATGTTTTTTACCCGAAACTCTTTGCAACTTCTCCGTTCTTCGCCGTTTATCATGAAACACTAACAAACACATCAAGATACCTCAAAAATATAAAAATTAAGCTCAAAGACTCATATTAACCCATAAAAACATTTAAATACATAAACTAACACAATTAAACCATAAATACACACTCAACACTCAAATTCACACTAAATGC
>JANQAP020000078.1:9141989-9153009 GCA_026874005.2 Erythroxylum coriaceum
TAAAGGCTTTGAACTAAATATACAAATTAATCGAGATCTAAATGTCAATTTATTTACCCTTTTAAATTGTACACACACATTAATAATTCTTTGGTCCTTCAGATTTTGTAACTATTCCTAAGTACATTTTCATGAAAATTCAAGCTTATTACAAGTCTGATAGGTTTTTATTACAAACACTTCTTTTTTAAACACAGACTTAGTCTTTTACTTGGAGGCAAACACTGGTGATGAATGTCAATTTGGTTACTCGACTAAGTCCTTTTATTAGACAGCTTGTGAAACATCAATATAGCCTTTTGACACGAAGGCACTCATTTGTGATGCGTGTCGATCCAGTTACTCAGCTATTACCACTTTTTCAACTGGCTACTAGCTCTATTCATAACCCAAAGGTCAACGAAATAATGATTTATTAACAAAATATACACCTTTTTTACCTACCTTATTTTTAGCTATTCATTTTTATGAAAAATACTAGTTAAGCTACTTAAGTTAAAGGGCCTCAAATTATGAATGAATGTGACAACCTAGAGGGTGCTAAATTTACACTAAGTCCTAATTAAGCTGTATATTTATCCAAAGAACCCTAATTCACTAATTTTGCGAGCTAATGATCATTTACAGCCTACTAGACTATGTTCAAAATTAAATGAATTTTACTTCATCTAAGCCATTGACACATTCAAACAATTCGCACAATGCAACCTAATAACTATCATGCAGTATGCAAAATCACATACATAAGCAAAACACAGAATCCCTCCCCATACTTGAACAACACATTGTCCTCAATGTGAGAAGGAAGCACACATCATATAAGAAAAGAAAAGACAAAATAGAAATTAAAGTGACAAAAAAATAAAAATAAACATAAAATCAAAAATAGAACTGACGGCTAATTTGGAAAAGAAAGAATGGGTTAGGTATAAATCCTAAGGAGATGGAGGTGGTGATGGTGTCGGAGGCGACAATTGAACACCCTGAGACTCGAAATACTGATAGATCCGTCGAATATCCCGGCTCTAGCGTCGTTGTGTTTGCGCCATATCCGCCAGTGTCTTGTTAGTCTCAGTGATTACATCTAAAACCTTCTTCCAACCTTGTTCTTCTTCCTCGGATTCTTCGCTTGACGCTTCTTCCTGTCGAGGTGGCGCTGAGCTCGAACTCGCCTGACTTGCCTTGATCCAAACATGTGTCTTTTGGATAATATCCCTAAGTTTCATATTATGGGCCTTAAGGATTTCAGCCCGCCATAAATGATGGTGGTTTAAGAATTCCGGGAGGTGAACGGTTAAACCCCTCTGTTCCACACCAAAATGTTCTGCAATGGCAGACACTATATATCTCATTCCTAGATTGTTACTCCGCTTGCGCGGAGTCACAGCAATGGCATTTAGCACATGGGTGGATGTGCATACTAGAATACTGTGATCTACATACCACAACAGAAAAAGTTCTTTGGCGAAACACTTGTTGGTTTCGATCTTGTCAATGACCAACTGACACATAAATTTGTGCAGTTACAAGTGTTTATGAGACTGTATGATATTGTTATGAGCATTCTTGACATGAAATTGCTCAATTCCAGTAGGCTCATTCCGATATTGAGAAGGACGGAAGTCATCATATTGATCAACGATGGTGGACTCGGGGAATCCACACTTCTCACATATGAGTTCGACATTTAATTCATAAGCTCGTCCTCCCAATCTAAACCACACTTCTCTTGGATTCTTAAGGTTGTAGGTCAGGGAAGTGAAAATTTCCAATGTAAGCTCCTCATAAATAAGGAATTGAAATCGAATGAATTGAGTCCACTGGATCCTCTCAGCTAGGTTTTCTACTCGTTGACATAATTCTAGCCTATCAAGGGTGTCAAAATCAAAGTACTTAGGTACTATAATTTGTCTAGCACAAACGGATCGAAAACGAGTACCTTCGTCCTTGGCATAGATCGGGAAAGGCACGCCAAAGTCTGCCGCTTAGTTTAGTCTCCCTTGTCCTGCAACTTGCTATCGTCTATATGGTTCCCGTCGGGCTGATTGTTTAATGAGTGACATACTTAGGTAAAATTTGGAAGAATTCTAGAAGGTTAAAATTTTTAGTGAGAGGTGAGAGTGTTTGGATGCTTGAATTCTAGAGAGATAAAGTGAACATGAAAGTGAAAGTGAAAATGAAGTTAGAACTGAATATATAGGTGGTAAAAAGGGTAAAAAGGTAAAAATTTCTTTAAAAATTTTCGTCCTCCCTTTTACTGCATAGTCACAGGCGTATCACCACTTCCTGATTTGCTTCTTTTGTTCTTTTTCAGTCTTTTCAGTTCCACTGCTTGATTCTTTTGTGGCCCTTTTTTACCTCTCTTTTCATGCTTGCACGATCATCCATATAATCCCAAAATCCTACTCCTTTTCACTTTAATTCAAAAACAAAAATACTCTTGACTACGAAATTTCCAACGTTATTACAAAATTAAACAACAAAATTAAATTTATAATATTTTTTTCATGGGTTGCCTCCCATGCAGAGCTTCTTTTAACGTCAGTAACTTGACGCTCCATTAAGCTCACGGTGGATGGAATGAATGGTTCAATGATAGCGTCTTCATTAATCTCAAAGTCTGCACTTTAGCTACCATATTGCAGTTACCATCGTCTTTATAATTTTGCTTTCCTCGCCTTCTCCTTCGCGAGCACTTCTTCCTGAAAGCATTACCAGGATCCTCTATATCATCCCATTCTCCTCGAGGTTCAAGTTCTTAACTATCCACTAGAGGTGGAGGAGGTTCGTACTCTCTCGTAGTCACCTTGAAGGCCAAAGTCTCCTTTCTTATTCGCAGAGTTAATTCACCCCCATCAACATCAATTATTGAACGCGCGGTGGCTAAGAACAGTCTTCCAAAAACTATCGGGTGTCCATGTCTTCACTGATGTCCAATATGAAAAAATCTGTAGGAAAGGTATATTCATCCACCTTTACAGACATGTCCTTTATAATCCCCCAACGGTTTATGCATTATCCTATCAGCCGTCTTTACCAAAAACTTAGTGGGCACTAACTCTCTTAACCCCAATTTCAGACTAAATGTGTAGGGTATCATATTTATGCTTGCGCCTAAATCTACAAATGCCCTGTCTATGATGATCTTGTTGATACTACAGGGGATGAAAAAGTCCCCTAGGTCCTCTTTCTTCATAGCTATGTTGGGTCATCTTCCAGTGGTCACTCCTTAACCTTCTTCTAGATGGACTCCTGTAATTTAAGCTTTGTCTGTACTTGTTTCTTTACTTCCTCGACCTTATATTGCTTAATCTCCCGTAATTTTTTTGCTTCCCTCTTTGCATATAACTCTCACTGCTGTGCAATAGGGAAAAGAAATACACGTCTAGTTGTGTTAAGTGACTCAATCATGGGCTTACTCGAAGGGTCTTCTTTAATCATTTGACCTTTTTCTTCATCCTTCACCTTCTTCGGCTCCTCATCCTAGGTCTTACTGATAACTATGATACGTTCTTTCGGATTGGACTCGGTGTTGCTTAGAAGAGTTCCAGCATTCTGAGTCGATATTACCTTCATTAGCTGCCCCACTTGGACTTATAAATTATGTATATATAAGGCGTGGTTCTTTGTAACTTACTCGAATTTTCTCTCGAACCTCCTATGTGCTTCTTCCATACCTCCAATCTTATCCAAAATTATGTCCAACTTTGACTCCATCGAGCTTGCTTTATCTTGCTAGAAGCCCGATTGTCCCTAAGGCCTGAATTGTCCACCAGTGTTGTTCGACTAGGAGAAGTTTGGGTGATTCTTCTATCCGAGGTTGTAGTTGTTGGAATAGGGATTAATACTGCCCCCTCCTCGGCCATATTGTGCCCCCCATGTAGTTCACTTGCTCCTGATTGTCTTCTTTCATTAAGGTGTCATGGTTTAATTGTCACCAAAGCTCACATTTCAAATGTGCGGCCTTTACCTGAGCTGAGGATGATGCCTTCATGCTGTTTAGTTGTCGCGTCAAATTGTCGATCTTTGCTTGCATCTCCGTCATCTGATCGATTGCGACAATTCCCTTCTACTCTCTAAAAGAAGTAGGTTGCCTTCCTTTCTCACTCGTCCATAAACAACTATTGCTCTCCATCTCCTCAATTAACTCCATTGTTTTATCGACAATTTTTTGCATTAAGGATCCTCTTGACACTGCATCTATGGTGCCTCTCGTTGGTGGGTTCACTCCATTATAGAAGGTCTACAAAAGGAATTCCTTGGGTAGGTTGTGGTGTGGGCACTTCCTTTGCAGGTCTTTATATCTTTTCCACGCTTCATAGATTGACTCCCCGTCACCTTGTTGGAAATTAGTGATTTCCTTTATAATCTTCCTTATCTTACTCAATGGGAAGTACTTATCTAAGAATGCACGCACAAGATGATCCCATGTTGTGATATTAGTTGGGCTTAGTGAATGATACTAAGCCTTCACTCTATCTCTAAGTGTGAAAGGAAATAACCTAATTCTAACCGTATCCTCCGACATCTGATGGTATCGAAAAGTATCACAGATCTCAAGGAAGTTTATGATATGCACGTTTGGCTCCTCATTCGCCAATTCGTAAAATTGTACATTCTATTGAAGCATGTTAGGAGGCCTGGCTTAATCTCGAATAAGGCCACTCGAACAGGCGGCCTAGCCACTCCTTGGTTTGATGGGTTGAACCTTGGCCTCATAAATTCCATGAGGGTCCTATTGTCGTCCTTGAGTGGCTTCCTAATCCATGTTTCTCTGAAACTCCTCGACCATCGATAATTTTCCTAACTCTCTTCTTCCTCTCACCGAGCTTTTCTAAATCCAATGTCTCTGCTGCACGACTCGAACCTCTAGTGACTTTTGTGTTCATGCAAGAACATGAATTCCAAAATAAAACAAAAGAACAAAATCAAAAACTTGATTGCAAGGTTATGTACGCTAAGTTTTAATATTTATAACCTTGGTAATTTTCGCAAGCGCACGGGCCGTTTGCATAATACCTAAGGTATTAATCCCACAAGGAGGGAAGTCTAGTCCTAAAATCTAAGGTTGTACTAACTGCAATAATTCAAAATAAATAAATCAAACAATTAATTTCAAGAATTAAATTGTAGAAATCTAAATAAGTAACAAATCACACAACTCAATCCAAAAATCAACCTAGAAATTACCAAGTGAGAGAAAGGAGATTTTTTAATATGAAATTAACGAAAATCTAACTGATTATGCAATTATCAAATTAATGAGTCTAGATGGTCTTAGGGTAGATTACTCTCTCTCGAGTTATAATCCTTAACCCTAATTTAAATTATGGAATTGTGATCTCTCGATTCACAATTGCAAAACTTAAATTAGTTCTAAAATTGTCTAATAACCTATCGGGAACCTATGCTCGGTCTCTTGTTACACGATTCTACCGGTTTGATTCAATTCTCTCCCTATCAAATTACCTAACTCTCGTTAGCCTAATTTGATTATTTTCACTCGGCTCACCCTCTCAGTTTATTGTTGAATTATTACGAACAGATATTGAATCACAATTAAATCAATAAAAACATAATGAACCAAACTTTATTAATCTCAAGGACCAAAAATCCGAAGGTGAGTTTAGACATAAATCATCACTCGATAACAGTTAATTTCAATAATCATCCCAATTTCATACATCCATAAAATTGAAATAAAAATAGAAATACTGTCGGAATGGATTCGTGGAGGCAACGACTGTGGGAAACCACCTACTCTGGGAAGTACGTCGCGTCAAGCTTCGTCTCCGTGACTCTTTTCGTTCATCTCCTTCCTCAATCTCTCGATAACTCTCTAGGTTTCTTCGAAATGTGGCTGATGTAAATGCTCTCTTTTTAGACTCTCCAACGTTGCTGGTTCTGTCCCTTTATGATGTATTTATACTTTAGACCCCTTAGGTTTAAGTCAAAGTCGAAACGGTCTGAAAAATCTTACAAAACTTGAGATTTTGCTTCAGTCCGACAAAAGTCAGGAATGTGGCCCTACTTACCACGATCGTGGCTAGCGTTTAACCCTCTCTGTCACGATCATGACCCAAAGTGCATGATCGTGGCCTGGATCTAAGCTCTTTGTCATGACCGTGCCTAAAGTACACGATCGTGGCCTGGCTGTCCTAACTCGTCCCTCTTTGTCACGATCGTGGGCTATGTTTTTGGCCCAAAACTCTTCGCAACTTCTCTATTCTTCGTCGTTTACCTTAAAACACTAACAAACACATCAAGGTACCACTAAAATATAATAATTAAGCTCAAAGACTCATACTAACCCATAAAAACACTTGAACACATAAACTAACACAATTAAACCATAAATACACACTCAACACTCAAATTCACACTAAATACCTAACAAATTACACCCTAAAATACAATGTAAATCACAGCTATCAGTTACCCCTATAAATATCCCAACACAAGATTGATGTTGGTTGAGCTTCCGTGTTACTTGGAAGACTCCCCATATTCCTTGCTAATAATGCATTGGAAGATTGCCTAATTTGAACCTCTAAGTTATAAAGAGAACAGGAGAGGTTCTTCAATAATTGATCAAATTTGGCTTCAATCCTCCTTTGACTTTCATATAAACTATCGTTGGAGTTCAGCATGTCTATTAACTTGTCCAACTTTGACTCTAATGATCCATGCCTATTCTGTTGGAAACTTGGTGGACCTTATGTTCTCATATAATCTCCTGCATTGTCAATCCATGAATAATTAAGGTGGTAGTGCCACCTAAGATTGTATATGTCATAGTAACTCCCATCCATGTTGTAATACCTTCACTAGGTTGGAAATAAAAGTTTGCAAGTTACTTAGTTTAAGGTAGTGCTTTTAAAAAAAAAAACTTATTATGTTTTGATACTACTTTAGAAATATTCTTGGTATCGGTAACTCAATTAGTAGGTATTTGATATAGCTTAAACTATAGAGAAGTAGTTAATTAATTAGTATATGATTCAATGCTCCAAAGTAATTAGAAAGAATTTTTAAATATCATTAAAAAATCAACTACTAATGTTGAAAAATTAATATGATTGGATTCAAATAAAGTATAAATTAATTTTATACTCTATTTTTGATTGAAATATTATATTATAAAATAATTGAATTGTACAAAATACCATCTCATAAAGATTAGTCAAAATCACTTTGGTATTTCTAATATTTTGGTAGTCATAAAGTGCTATTAGATGTCAATCTTAATTTATGAGTAAAAATTAAAATAAATTAGAAGAGTTTTGTCTTTTAATCCAAAGTTTAATTTTGAAGTGTACGTCCATTTTAACATATTTAAGAATTTAATTGATTACACATTAATAACTGTTGAAAAAATAATTTAATAAAATTAGATTTAATTAATATTTTAAGGTTTAATCTAAGATATTTAATTAGAATTCATTTTAGTTCTAATTAAAATTTAAAAATATTTTTAATTAAATTATTAAAATTTTGAAATCATATTATATATCCTCTATAGGGAATAGTACTCTTGATATACTCTTCTCTGTATTAGTTATTGAGATCTCACAATTTATTTGTATAAATAATATTAAAGGACGAAGAGTAGACATATATAATAATTTTCGTATATTAATGTGGATTTGATAGAAACTATATAAAAAAAGTAATTTATTATTCAAATTTTGATATATTTATAAATTTTTTTTTTATATAGTTGAAGTTAGGAGAAATCATGAATATGTTTTCCCACATGATAAAATATTGAAATTGCGTTTTGATTTTCGACGGTCATGACGACTGACGAGCTAAAATAACTAAAGTAAAAGTTGAAAAGGACAGGATAAGCGAACGAGAAGCGAAGATTCGGAACGGTTATAATTTGAGGTGAAAAGGACACACCGACGATTACAGCTTGAAAATTAAGACAAAACAAAGTACAATGATGCATATATATATATAAGTAAAATGGATGCTGATGCCCGTACAAACAGAACGTGCATAGCCTTTATTTATGAGTCTACACATATAAGGTTCTGCTACTCCATTATTCCGTTGAACTCTGAGTTTGCTTCTTATGGAACAGTATACCCTGATATTAAGATAAAAAAATAAAAAAGAAAGGTTACCACTGTACAATATTGATTTTAATAAAGAGCACGAGAAAACTAAAGAAAGAGTGAACATTTACACCAATGTACCAAAATTTCACAAGATTCTCAACATGTGGGATTGAGATAAAATAGTAGACTCTAAAAGATGCAATATATATATATATATATATATATATATATTCTTTTCCATTTGGTTTATTTTTCCAAAATTAAAATGAAAAATAACGATACTTACTCCCGCACTTCTTTCCAGCAGGTCTATTCCTAATGTTGCACCTCTTAGGAATAGTGATAGCAATTCCTGGTTTAATTCCAGCTCGCTTTGCAAGAGGAGAGAGCAAGACTGCACAAAGGCACTTTGGGGCAGTCCTAATCAAAGCACCTACTTTGGCACAGCAAGCTGGTGGCACCGGAGCTCTGCCGTTGCCAGCGGCACCCAAGCATGGGCTCAAGCTAGCAGCCGCGGACTGAATCGGCGTCTTCCCGCACTCACCTGCCCCATCTACTACTACTACTACACCACTCCAAGCGACCAAAACAACCATTAGAAGAACAATGCAGGATCGCTTGTTGTAGTCCATTTTGACTTTTCTTGAAGATAGAGGTTTGCTATTCGATTAGTATGCTATAGTTTGATTTGTATAGAAATGTTATTTGGCGCATATATATATATATATATATATATATACACACATATAGAGAGTGTGTGTGTGTGAGTGTATCGGTCGATGAAAAGCAAAGTTTTCTGTTAGTGGGGTGGTTGTGGAGATGTACGTGGAAGAAATTTGGGGTCGGACTGATAACATATTCAAAGAGGTCATGATTCGAGGCATTGTTCTTTGGTTAATAATGGCTTCTAGCGTGACACCTTTGATATAGTGAAAATATAACAGTGACACAAGGTGAGATGGAAAGCAAGTGTGAACGTGAGAATTGATAAATGAGAAATGATGCAGCCTAATTGTGGGTTTGATAATGTGCTCCACTATTTCCAAACGTATCACATTCACACTTCTGGTGTAAACACAAATTCCCATTTGAAGAGATTTATTTTAGTGGTTGAGAAGGTTTTCTTCTCACCTTGGCTTTATAATTCATTGAATAAAGGAAAGGAAATGCAAGTTTGTTTCCTTTATTTTTTTAAGAAATAGCTTTCGTCAGGTGCACTAATATAGACTGACGTAAACAGTACATATATTACCTTATTATTAACTGTGGTGACAATAAAACTTAGCTCCCACTCTTAAGTAGAAAAATACTAAATACAAAATTTATCTTGCGACTTTTCCGTAGATATGCTGCAAAAGTATGATAATACCTGTACTACATAAAACCTATTTCTCATTTTTAAATACAAAATACCAACTAAACCAACTAACTTTCATAACTAAGGTATCGTAACAAATTCTAAATCATAAAAAGGAAATTTTATATAATTTCTAAAAACAAGCATACAATATATTTATTTATATTCATATTATTGTGTGGTTTATTAACTTCCCCTCATACATATTTTTTATTTTTTCAAAAAAAGAAATCCTCCTGATAACAACTTTTGTGCGTTTTAACAATTTCGTACACTACAACAAAAGGGATATTTGGCTACGTTTTTTAGCAATGATTTAGAAATCGTAGCTAAATGTTAGCTTTTGACGATAAGCCTTTGGCCACGATTTTCAGAATCATCCCCAAGTGAAAAACTTTTGGTGATGATTTAGAAAACTCGTTGCCAGATGAAAGCTTTTGGCAACGGTTTTGTAATATTGTCACCATAGGGTAAGCCTTTGTCGACGATTATGAGAATCGTCACTAATTGGTTACTTTTGATGACGATTTATTTAAACCTTCTCTAAATGCTTAATAATAAAATCACTCTTTTATTTATAATTATGAATTCACTAACTTTGAGTTGACCAGTTTGTGACTGAATATCATATTGAGAAAATTTTTAATATATTAACAATGATTTTAAGTGTAAAAATAAATTTAGCTAACAAAAAAGTAAAATCATTTAAATAATTTATGAACTATAAACTTAAAATTAATTAATATTACATAGATTTTTACCTTTTATTTTTCTCTTTTAAATAATAGATTTGACAATTTTATATGATTTCACAAATTTTTCATATAGTTTTAACATGAAGTTTGTAATATAATGATATATGATTCTTACAAAAAAAAACAGTAAATAATGATATATGGTAAGTAATATAATATAATAACATATGGTAAGTAATACAAGATTTTAATTAGAAGTTTAATAATTCTTACAGAAAAATTAATAAATAAAGTTTCACACTTATTCCATCAAAAAGAAAAAGAAATAATTTTTTTCTGGATTCCAAGTGACATAAGACTTAGTAGATAAGGTAAAGGAGTTCCCTATGTTTGAATTCCTAAAAAAGCTCCTTGCACGTTCGAAAACATCAATTGAAACAGACAAAGATCTTTCCCAGGAGTTGATTTATTAACACCATCTTCTAACAACTTCTTAGCTTTAACTAAACTAGTAGAAGATATAATGAACAATTTCTTAGATGCAGTATGGATCATTGAATTGGATGAACCACAAGTGCTATATGTTTCACCTAAGGAACTAATAATATAGAACAATCATGTTAATTTCTTCACAATCCTTTCAAAAATTAAATCCTAAAAACTTAAAGAGTTAAATCAAACTTAATAAAGAACCCAAATTTGAACACACGCCTACTCGATTGAATGACACCATCATCTATTCCATGAATAGACATAGTTTTTGCAATCAATGACTATTCCAAAACTGTAACACCCCCTTACCGTAGAGTACGCACCGGGACGCCCATAGGTCATTCCGATACATATCCTATGATAAGGGAGCGCTACGTGCGATCACTACAGTACTCCACATGGCATCATAT
>JANQAP020000078.1:9179620-9203755 GCA_026874005.2 Erythroxylum coriaceum
CTTAATAGAACAATGACTAGGAACATTTAGGAATAATATATAAATGCAATATGAATCTCATAATTATAATCTCATTACAATTTCATTTGCAATGTAAAATTATTTTATGGACTTTATCATATACATCTAAACATGTATAAGATAAAGAATACCTTTAAAAAATTTGTCACTAAACTACAACCAAAGCGATTGGCTATAGGGCATAAAACAATAGTTTCAAAGATTAGAGGGATTAAAAATATGAATTTGATACCTAATTTAGCAATAGATTGAATGAAGTAATAAACTAGTAGATATTTCTAATAATTAATCAATAAAATCGTAAAATATGAATATAGAAAAACAATTGATACTAGTATATAAATTGAACAATAGAAACGAATCAAATATCATAGTTTAATATATCCCAAGGTTTTAGTTTCCTTTGATCAAGTGTGAGAATTATCGATATGATGCCATAATTGAGAGAAGAAAGAAGAAAAATATAGATGATTGCTCATATAATTCTTAGAAAAATATATGATGCAAACATAACTAAAAATTAGGATTTTGGTTCATTAAATAATAGGATTCCTTTTCAAATCTATAAGAGACATAGTCGTATTCAAATTCTTGGATCTCTTTAATTTTATTTAGGGAAGAACATAGGATTAGGCACGCCTATGTCTGATAATATGGATCAATTCGTCAAACTCTAGGACTTTAACTCATGTCTTAGATCTTAGATCTTTTATAATTTTTTCTTTTTTTGTGAATAGTCAAGTATGTCTATTTATGAGAATGTGAATCTTCCTAGAACTTTATATATATATATATATATGATGCTTCTTGGATCTTATCTTTGCCATAAGACCTCCTATAAGCACATGCGAAAAGTTGATATCATCATTTCTAGTCCATGTCTACATATGTCCGTGTCCTTCAAACTTGATTTTCACCATTATGTAACTAGTATCTCTAAACATTCAAAATATGAAAATTTTAAATATTTTTGTACTTTCAACAACATCTTGAATAATCTCAATCGGATTATGTTTAAGAGAGTTATATCTTTTTATGAGGAAGTGTTAAAAATATCTAGATCTATCCAAACAACTTAATTTCACACTTAATGCCCCTAGTTACACTTTAAATTAAAATATAAATATAATGAGTATATTTAAGTATAATATATGTACAAAGGAATAAATATTAAAAGAGAAAATATGGTTTTTTTCATTTCTGTCATATCACATGTAGTTGAATCCTAAAATCTAATTGATTAAGAAGATTGTTTACAATTTGTTAATTATAGAGATTTTATAAATAGAACTTAGCGATTAAGTGGTAATATTATGTATATGAGATTTAAGGCTGATTAATCTTCAATTTATTTATAAGATGTCCTTATTAATTTTGGATAATCCTAAACTTTGCTCAATTTTGCAATTATAACTTGAATTTTAAAAAGTTTTAAATGCTTAAAGTTTCAATTTTTTCTAATTCTAGTCTGATGTTAGTTTCTCCGTCAAGATTGCTGATGTGTCTTACCTCATGTCCAGAAACCCTAACTATTAATATACGTAAGTCAAAATTAATAAAACAAATGATAATTAATAAAACGATGTCATTTAATCATATAACCAAACGACGTCGTTGTTTAAAAATGAACTAAATTAGTTTGTAACACTCGACTCTCACCCCCTTTGTTCAGTTTGTTCTTCCGACTCTCACCTCCTTTGTTTTCAGTTTACGCAACCTCATCCCTTCGTTATCTATGATGGCCTTTGTGAGCACAAGATCGATGTGTGAAATAGTACACAAAAATAAAGGTGCCTCATCCTTTCGTTACCTGTGAAGGCCTTTGTGAGCACAAGATCAAAGTATGAAATAGTACATACGAATAAGGAGGTAAGAGTCGGGAGAACAAACTAAACGAAGGGGCTGAGAGTCAGGTTTCACAAACTGATTTAGGTCATTTTAAACAATGATGTCGTCTAGTTATGTGATTAAATGAGGTCGTTTCACTAAGCAGCATTTGTTGTGTTAATTTTGACTAAAGTGTATTAATAGTTAGGATTTTTAGAAATATAGCAAGCTATGTCAGCAAACTTAAAAGAGAAATTAACGTTGGGCTAGAATTGAAAAATTGAAAGTTTGAGCATTTAATTGCCACCTTTTAAAATTGGGGCTATAATTGCAAAATTGAGCAAAGTTTGGAATTTTTTTGTAATTAACCCTATTTTTATGTTGTGAGAATAAATATGCTAATTTAACCTTGTTTCGGTGGTAGATTTATATGTTTGAACCTTCGTATTAGGTCTTAATATATCACAAGTGTGTTATGATTGATTAGGTGTAAGGGGCAATACTTATATTTAAAATTATCATAATTTTTGGAGTTATTTAACTTAAAATTATCAGTTACAAATTCAAATTATAATTTATATGTTATTTTTTAAATCATTTTATAACATTTATCACTCATATTTTCCAAACTAGTGTTTTAACGTTCTACTTTTACATATGCAAGAAATTGTGTTTTGAGGTTCTCTGTTTACATGTGCTCACTCTGATGAGTTGCCTTATCAAATGAGTCAGTTCAAGCACTACTTGAGTTAAATGAAATAAAACTTTGATAGGGAGTTTGATTCACCTGCAAGAATAGATAAGGAATAGAATGATGATTCTTTAGGAATATAATAGACACAAAATAAAATAAAATATCTATTATTTAGTTTAGTTTATTTGTAAGAATTTCTAAAGATGATGTAATGTCAATGTTTGGTTTGAAAACATAAATTTGAATGACAAAGGAATGACTAACAAAAAAATCAAAATATCCATTAGTACCACTACTATTGATGCTACTACTACTACTACTACTATTACTACTACTACAACAACAACTACTACTCCTCGTCCTACTACTTCTACTACTACTACTACTACTATTACTACTACTACTACTACTACTACTACTATTAGTGGTATTATTATTATTATTATTATTATTATTATTATTATTATTATTATTATTATTCTTGTTGTTGTTGTTGTTGTTGTTGTTACTATTATATTTTTATAGCTAAGTAATTATGTGGATTTCTTAAGGATATTTTTGTCCAACAAGTTCTCATTTTTATTCTCAACTTACTTGGAATATGATCGCAGTTTTTTGATATGCGTAAGTTTTAATATTTAACCTCGATATTCCGCAAGCGCACAGGTCATTTGCGTAGTACCTAAGGTATCATTCCCACGATGAGGGTTAATCTAATCCTAAAATCTAAGGCCAAAACAATTCGTAATAATTCAAATGTAACAAAACTAAGGCAAGAATTTAATTCAATCACGCAGCTCAATTCCAAGAATAAATTACTAAAATATTAACAAAATAGCAGTTGCAACATCCAATCAAGAATCAACCTAAAGAGCTACCAATTGAGAGAAAGGAGAGTTTTATCTATCTTTAATGCCAACCTAATCGATTATGACTTACTAGATTATTGGTTCTAGACGGTCCTAGGGTTGATTACTCTCTCTTGAGTTATAACCATTATCCCTAATTTATAAACCCTAATCAGATTATGAGAATTGCAATTTCTTAATTAACAATTTATCCAAAACTCTAATTAGATCTAAAGTTATTCAAAAAACTATCGAGAACTTATACAAGATCTCTCTTTACACAAATTACCGATTTGATTTAGTTCTCGTTCTATTAAATTACTTAACTCTCGTTAGCCCAATTTAATTATTTTTCACTTAGTTCACCCTCTCAGTTTATCATTGAATTATGTAATTGCAGAAATTAAATTACAATAAATCCAGTAAAAACACAAACAATCAAATTTCATTAAATCAAAAATAAAACAACCCGAAGGTGAGTTTAGACAACCTCAACATTCACACAATCTTATCATCAACGACTATCCCAATTCTATACAATAATAAAATTGAAACTAAACCGGAAACAAGATTGGAACAGATGATGGAGGCAACAATGTCGGGAAGCCTTATGTTTCAGGAAGTACTTCGCGTAGGCTTCTTCTTCACGTCTCTCTTCCTTCTTTTCTTTCTCAATCTCTCGATGAACTCTGTCTAGGATTTCTTAATGGTGGCTGATACAAAAGCTCCCTCATCTTCTTTGTCTTGTTATTTTTATACCTTTTGTGTTTTGGGCAGCCCTGGGATTTTTTCGAGGTCTGAAAGGTCCAAAAACTCCCTCGAAACTTGACTTTTTTAAGTATCTACGCATCTGCCCGACGCAGGCCATAGTCGTGGCCTTGCATGCCACGATCATGGGCCACATCTGACCCTTCTGTCACGATGGGTTGACTCCAATGCTTCTGCCATGATCGTGGGCTATTGTGCCACGATCGTGGACTATTGTGCCACGATCATAGGCCTTTGTTTCAACCCGAGTGTCTCCGAAACTTCTCCGTTCTTCGATGTCGACCCTTAAACACTAACAAACACATCAAGGTACATCAAAGACATAATAATTAACGTCAAAGACTTGGCTAACCCATAAAAACACTTAAACACAATTAATTAACAAACTAACACAATTCTAACATAAACACATACTAAACGATTAAATTAACACTTAAATATATATCAAACTAAGCCCTAAAATATGATGCAATTCACACTTATCAGAATAGATAAAGATAGGAGGAGGATGTGTTTACTTATTCCCCAAACTCAAGGAATAAATAAGCCCTTGGATTATATATTCTGTATGTTTTTGTCAACTAAATAAGGGAATAACATATTACGAAGAATAGATCAGGAATAGAAAAGTGATTTCAATGAACCAAACCCTTCATGAAACCAAAAGCTAATGTTAGAATTGTTGTTCAAATCATAGATCCATTCCAAACATAATAGCCATACCCAATATAGAATTATGTAAATAGCGACGTCAAATGTGGCTCGGCCAGGTGAGCCATGGGCCAAGGTCGAGTGGGACGGTTATTTCAAAAGCGACTTCATTTTTGACATTTTTATTTTTAAAAAATATGGTGGACCGAGTTAACTCGGCCCGCTTATAGCTCGTCGGGCCACAGGCCGGTCAGTCCGTGATCAGGTCAAGCCACGGGTCGACCTATCCCTGCTCATAGGATTACGGGCCACCCTGGCCGCGGTCAATTAATAATTGTATATGTAAATCACAAGAAAAGTTGAACTTATTAAAGCCAACAGGGCAAAATTATGGTTAATTCAAAATGATAAAGTTCCGAAGTGCAACATTTGGAATGAGAATAAAAGGTGATAAAAGAGGAACACGTGGTTCTATAAAAGGGCGTTAGGTGATAAAAGAGGAACACGTGGTTCTATAAAAGGGCGTTAAATTAAATGAAAAAGGAAAAGCGAAGCAAAGATTTCGTTTCGCTTTTGCTTTGGTTAAATCTGTGAAAGAAAATTTAATCACACAAAAAAGAGAAATAGTCAGATAATAAATTGATACAGAGGATTTAATTGAAAGCCATCACAGTGCTGTTCTTCCAAGTCCCCTGACTCCGCATTTGTCCAGAGAGAGCGGATCTCTATCCCTTCGAGTTTGTGGTGTTTGTTTATGTTGAGAGCGACCAATGCCTGTCCAAAACATTTCAACTGTGGCACTGAAAAGCATGCCTCTTTTTTAAACGACACAAATGCAATGATAATGACATTACCTTTCCCTCCCTAAACCTCTTTGTCGCTTTGGAATTTCGTGATTGAATTTGGGGTCTGCCTCGTTTGAATTGCTCTTCCAACTCTTCAACTCTCTAGATGAACGCATACTCTATATCTTGGACCACAACAAACAAACAAAATTTCAATATTAGTTCCAACCCAACAAAGTATATACATTGAGACAAATAATCCATTTGTCATGCATTAACCATTAGGAAAGGGGCTTTAGATCGCTATCTCATTGTCGACATGGATATATCCGAAGTCTAAAACATATGTCCCTTTGACCTCTTCCAGCTTTCACACAGAGTTTCTAACGCGCAAAGCATAGAGAGAGGATTCTCCAGTAACGTTAATTTGGACAGTTGTAATAAATTAAGATGCTTTAGCACACTAAAAAACGTATAAAAAAATAATTTATATATCTTTAATTAAATTTGAAGTCAGGGCCCTCCATCATTCATGCAGGACCCTATAGGTCTATCTATTTTACAAACATATAGTTTTAAACACATGGATAATGGCTTCAAGCCAAATGACAAGGTAGCCATCAGTGAGCTGAGCTTACATTCAAAGTGACACCCATCATATGACAGATGGAATAAATCATTTATATTTTGCACTTATGACAGCAATAGGTACAACTCCCTTTTGCTGCTCCTTAAAATTTCACGACACTTAAGTAAGCAGTCAAAAAAGAAAAGACAGTTTGAAGAGGACTTCTAGTCCACCCCAAATTTTTTGTGCCACCAACCTACCTAATGCTAACCCTGTGCCATTCCATCCTAGCCATCCATTCAAGTGAGCCTCACATAAATAAATGGTTAGAATGAAGTGACATAAGATTAACATTGAGTTGGTGGCACAGAGGATCAAGTTCCTTTCTAGTCGAACAAAACTATTATTGGCATTATTATATGGAATACTTAAAAGTCAAGTTCTCTCTAAATAAATAAATATTAGCTGTAAATCAAATAATAAATTAGTTTAATTGTACTCTTGGCTTTTAAGATTTTGGTTTTTTGTTTATATGCAGCTGTCTTTCTTTTAAAAAATGTACTGATCTCATTGTAATTTGTAAATAATCCGACCTCAAACATTACATCGTGGACCAAAACACATGTAAGTAAGTAATTTCACGGTTTCATTAGAACAAGTCCAAAGCAATTAAAATGTTTTTATGCAATTGATTATTGACGTCAAATTTCATTTAGGAACTTAAGTTCTTCTTTCTTCCTTGTTTTTTTTTTCTTTCCTTATTGGGTTGTCTTGCAAGGGAAGTCTTAATATTGATAGAACAAAGGAACAAGGGTGAATTATTTCTAAAACAAAGGCATTCTGTACTGTTTCATATGTCAGCATTCAACATGTTTAAAAATATTCAAATCGATTCCCTGTCTCTGAATGCAATAAGTGTGGTCTCATTCGTTGGATTCTTCGTATAGATATTACACTTAGTGGGCCATTGTATTGTATAAACTTGTAACAGTGTCTAACCTTTAATATTTTTCAATATCAAATTTTCTAAAATTTACTCCAAGAACAGTCACATATATCCATTTTTAAGAACATCAATTATCGGAAAGTAACCTAATTCTCATACAGAAAGCCCAAACAAATTTTAAATTATTGATAACCAACCAAGAAAGAAAAAAGAATGAGGCGTGGGAGAAACAAAAAGGCACTTAAGTTGATTTTGACCAAAGCTGCAGGAAGCAATTTCCATGTTACTCTTCGTCCCCTTCAATTGTGGCTGAGGACATGTAACTCGTGGCAAGTGAGGACTCATCGGCTGGTGCCGTCGGCGTATGTGCAGATGCTTGAAATAGTTGCTTGCAAGCTTGGCAAGTGATTTGGAAAATGGTAGAGCTAATCTTCATCCTAGCTTGTTCTCTCAAAACTTGAGCCTTCTCTACTTCAGCTTGAGCTTTCTGCCTTATCCTTTTAGCATTAGCAAATTCAAGCTCAGCTATCTCAATTTGTCTCTTTGCTCGCTGCCGTGCATCTTCAGCGTAGGACTTCTCCGCCATAGCTATCCTCAGTTGCTCCTTAGCTAATTCTTTCAGTTTTGCTGCATTGAGAGTCTGCTCTATATTTGTTTCCAAACCGGCCATCTCTGACTTATTCTCACCCAGATGATTACTAGATGAACCTATAGAAAGATTAAGATTTGCAGCATAATATTCGCATGGCAGAAACTGCAGTTCAACGTTGTGTTCATTCTTGGTAGATTTTGTAGATGTGTCATTTCTTTCAGGATATGCGGAAACTAGTTCAGATTGTTTGGGAAAAGGGACTTCTGTTAAGGCTGCTGTGCTAAAATTGGCATCACTTGAAGGGCTTGAAGCTGGTCTGGAGGAGCGGATCAGATCTATTGCTTGTACTTCTGTCTGGACTCGCCTCACTGTACAAGCATCTTGGTGTTCGATAAAACTCTCCACCCTGAAAGGACAAAGAATTTTTTGATAGCCTAAATTCATATTATTCTACTTTACAAGCAAAGTAGGCGATTATGCTGAAATGAGGAAGCAACCAAGGCTTCCTCGGGTAGGGTTGTCAAGGAACATATATAATATTATAAATTCAATAAGGATAAAGGCTGGATTAAAAGACAAGGTTGGGGATATTAACATGCAGCGTTTAAGTGAAGACATTGGTTTTATATATTTAGAACAATAATACACATGCTGAGAGTAGTAGTACCGGTTCTAAATGCTAGCTAACTGTTGAAATTATTTCTTCTGAAAAAATAAATAAAGACCTATGGTGTTTAGGGTTTAAAAAAACGTAATTACCTGGAGAAGACACGACCGCAATCACAGGAATGACCTCTAGTACCACAAGTCTTGAGATGAGCTTTGTAGTCAGATTGCACAGCATAAGCTTTGGAGCATTTCGCACAAACCCACTGCTTGCGATTGCTATGCTTTCTTCTGAAGTGCTTCTTTATGCCAACAAGATCTCCTAAAGCATGGCAAGGGTCATGGTGCAAGCAGCTTGCCTCTGGACACACATACACTCTCTTCTTCACCTCTGGTGTCTCCTTTTTCAGCAACTTCCACGGCACCTTGTGCCTCCTCCTATGCATTTGAAGGTTCTGGTCCCTTTGAAATCCTTGGTTGCAGATCTCACACACATATCTGTCTGATTCTAACAAGGTTCTTGGTGATAGAGACACCACCTCTGCATCTGGATCTGCATTTTTTTTATTTACATATTTACATTTAATAGGAAGTGATGTATGATGAGTCATTAGAATCAACATCACTGAGAGAACGATAAGTTTAACCCCTAAATTTAATTGCTAAAAGTAATTCAACTTTTACAATTTAACATGTTTACAATTTTTTTAAAATTTTCTTCCAACTTAACATTACCTGGCGTGCCTGCAGGTTTTCTTTTCCTCTTGTTGGTGACCCCATTATTTCGTAGGGAAGGGAGTGGATCAGCAGAAGGCGATGGAGAGTCAAAAGTGGAGTGGCCTAACATGGATGGATGATTTGAAAATTTGAAGTCTATATGTCGTTGGTGAGGTCAGAGAAATGAATCTTTACGAGTACAAAAGGATGAAGATTTTGGTATGGTTTTCAGCTTTACTGAGAGAAGCAAATTTGAGATAAAAGAGAGAGAGAAATGGGCTTGTCACAAAGAAATAAGAAAAGCTCTTAGCTTTCTGCAGTCACCTTTCTTAAAGCTTTTGTAAACTTTTTAGCTTTTGTTTGGCATCGAACATTTTCTTGGCTCTGTTGTTTCACCTTGAGCAAAGTCAGTTTAGACTTTAGAGGCAAAGGGCTTCTTGTTTATATAAACCAACTGTGTCTGTCTATCGTCTACAGTATTAAGAGAGAGAAAAAGGGCGAGAGAAAGAGATGCTGACCAAATCAGAAATGCTTCAAACTTTGAGCCCACAACTGACACGCAATGACGCAGGCGTTGGATAGAAACAAAAGAACATCCTCCACACTAAGATACAAACACTCATTATTCACACCCCACACAAATTTGCATGAATATATATGCAGGCCAGATAGTCCAAAAGAATGACCTCATAACATCCTCACCTCCCTTAACTTATCTCGTCCGACAGAATTGATGATTATATAGTGTGCCGAGTAATTTTAAATTATTTTAATTTGGGATTTTTTTAAAAAAAAATATATATCTAAAATAATTTATTTCTTTTTTCTTAACTTTTTTATTAATTATTGCACGTCTCACGACTACTTCTTATCTCTTCGTCCTCTTTTTTACTATTTTACTATTCACACTTACTTTTACGGTGAATTCAGTTTCGCCCCTGTTTTATTTTAACAATTAATTTTTTAATTCTCTCTCACTTACTTTTTTGAGATTGTTACTGTATGCGGTATAATTAATCTACTGGTGTTAGATTTTGAGATATAATTAATTAAAGATACGATTTATCTTTATAGATTTTATTAATTATATTTATTAAGCATGATAAAATCTTAATTATAAAATTCAATTTATATTTATATATTATTCTTAGGTTACTCCTACACTACAACAAATATGTCTATTAGCTTCATTTTTTGTTGCCATAATTTGAAATTTATAGTTAATAATAAGTATTTTCTAAGTCGTAACTTATTGAAACAGTATTTAGCACATAAATATTTTTTGAGATTTTTTTAAAATTATTAGTTATGTTTAATTTTACTACAAATTTGTTTCTTAGGAAAAATATTTTATGAATATATTACATTTAATTTTAGTGGCGAAGTAACATTTGTGACATTTTTTAACTATAAAAAATTTTGGCTACAAGATCATTTTCGGTACTAAATTTCAAAAGGGCATTTGGTTTTAATTCTATTTTTCTAATATAATTTTTATTTTTATTTTCTGCTTTTAATTTCTATTTTTCTTTTAAATAAAAACATAAATATATTTAGTTTTTAATGTTAATATAATTAAATTACATATTAGACAAAATTAAAAGATAAATTATTTTAATTAATTAAATTTTAGTTAAATATATTTTAATTGTTTAACTAAATTTTATTTGAAATTTGTATATTTTGAAGATATTTTAAATTAAATTATTTTTAATAATTATTATTTTATTTAATTATAAAAATAAAAATAAAATAACTTATTAAATAAAATTAAATTATTCATATTTTGTCAATAATTAATTTCAATTAATTAAATATATAATATTAAATTAAATTAAATTATTTATAATTCTTATTAATAATTAATATATCAAATAATTAAATAATATATTTAGTTAATACTAAACCATATTATGAAAAAATAAAAAATTAAATTTATGATTTTCATAAACTTTAAAAATAGGAAAAAACTAAAATCAAAAATAAAAATAAACAAAATTCTTTACTAAATTTAAAAATGAAAAGAGAAATCAAAAAGAGAGAGAGAAACAAAACATTTTGGCGCTTTAAACAAATCTGTCCTAAAACCACTTAAGTGACGTTGTTTGGTTTTAGTTGAAAACTAATTGACGAAATCATATCAGTTATCACTGGTTCTGTCTTCTTCTTCATTGTTGTTGCATCTCTGGTTACTCCGATTCTTCTTCTCTCATTTTCTTCTTCTCTGGTTCTTAGTTATTCCTCACGTCCTTTATTATTTCTTGTTATCCTTAGTGGTGAGTGTTTGTTATACTAGATTATCTATGATAGCGAGTCGTCTCCACCGTCTGGTTAGATTGTAGTTTTCTCCATTTCCACTACACGATAAAGATTGCCATAAACATCCAGTCATACTCACTTTACAGGGAATGTATTGTTTATTGTTAGTATTTGAAGTTTGAACAATGATAGGTCCCTGATAATACAAGATTGAGATTTTTCACACAAATCTGATTATCTTAACAGTGGTAGATTCATCTATTATTTCTTGTTAGTGTGAAGCTCGTCCTCATCCAACTCCAAGTCTCAGACTCATCTCCACTCGCTTCACTCACGTCCCTGTTTCCATTCCCCTCTCCGGTCCGATCAAGGCGACCGTCGGAGAGCCCACCTTATGCGTCTCCCATCAACTCCTCGGCGAAGCTTCAGCTGCCGCCTCCTCAAGTCGACAGCTCTAAGGCCATCGTCGCCGTAGACAAGTTTACTCAGTGATGCCCTCTGACTTCCCTGCTTCCGCTGTCTATTTCTTGTTCATAATAGCCCTCATTCGGCGAATAACACGGAAAGACTTTTTCAACTTTTCTCGTAAAAGGATGTTGCCAGTTCCATCACAAACAACACCTTCAAGCTATAGTAACTTGGGATGATATATTTTCCATCCTACTTTTAGTCAATTCCCCGTGATAATGTAACCAAGATTCTCCCACTTTCTTTTAAAAGTTAGATGCTAATAACTTACAAGCATGTAGTTTAGAGGACAAATGATTCCAATCGCTCTGGCCCTGGAAATTCAGGGTGAACACACGAAAAGTTACTAGTTTTCTCTTACATATTGGCTCATTTTCATACTCTTCAAACTCCATATCCATGAACTACTTTAAAAAACTCAAGTCTGCTTTATTAACTTTCGGCGTAAAAGAAAAAAATGATTTCATAAGCTAATCATATGGTGCATAACAGACTCAGAAGAAGGGCAGGTCGATACAATGTCTACGACCTAATTTTGTTTCTAGTTCTTTTTTCATTTTGGGCAACGCACTAACCTAAAACAAGAAGAAGTAGATATGGTTACACTAGCAGTCCCATTATCGAATCATTATCGTCCCAGCTTTTGAGCCTGATATCACTAAGGCATCTACTTCTATGGTCCTTGCGATCACGCCAATCAAACCCAGTTAGATGGTCCTGTCCTATAATTAAACCCTTTACTTTTACAAGTTTGCGTCTCATTGTTTTCTCTTTCCATAGCTATTGGCTGGCCAAGAAATCTTCTTGCGTGCTTCTCGTTCATTGGGAAAAATACCATATTTCAACAGGAAGTTACGGAGGTTTACTAATTAAGCTAAAGATTTATCTTCCAACCACCCTGCTATTATTCTAAGTTTTCTGTGTTGGGGCAGGGGTGTGACCAGTGGGGACATGTATTGTTTATCTGTGAATGTGGTTGGGTTTGTTTACTTAGGGTTTCATTCATATTATCAAAGTTATCATCTCATAAATGGGAAGCATGTGATTCGTCATCATCTACATCAGGAGAGTTGACTAGTATGACTTGAACAAGTCAAGTTCTTTCTTACTTACTAATATCACTTCAATTTCTTTGTACATCACGCAAGTGATATGTATTTAATTGATTATAAAGTTATTCAATAATACTTAGTGGATATTACTATGAAAATACTTAAGATACTTGCTTTTACTCATATATAATTTTAGGTATAATTCGAAAGTGAAAGAGATAAAGTCAGTTGAAAGCACTATATCTGAGCCGTTTTTTGAAGATATATACTCACTTGTCTTCGTGGAGCAAGAAGAAGAAGACAAGAAAATGAAAAGAAATGAAGAATGCAGCATTAACATGTCTTACAGCCAGCTGAGAAAGTTGTCACGCGCGGTTGTGCAATCAATTGCATGGGCGTGAGACCACTCTCATTCCCATGCATGGTGTGTCACGGGTGTGACACACCAAGTCATGAGTGTGATCATTGACAGCTCACCATTTTTTTTTAAACCTAGCTTACTAATATAAAATCGAGAGTGTAACGGAAAAAAATATGAAAGCTTTGGCGTGTTTTTCAACTAGAGAAGAGGAGAGCTTTGGGAGAGAATGACGACGTAAAGAAAGCTCTCAACCATGAGAGACCTATGGAACGCTAGCTTCCCGACGTCGATTCGGAGGTGACATCGACACCGATGACCCGTTTAAGCATTCCTTCCTTGTATTTGTTGTTTCTTTCTCTCTTTAGGAATTGATAGTGTTATCCTATGTCTATTGTTTGGGTATTGTGAAAAGATGATTTAAATGCGCTCATTGGATCATTTTATTACAAACCTATTGCTAGAATTTTAATATAATCCGTAATTGTTATGTTGAAATTCATTTATATCGACTAATGATTCGTAATCATTATAGATAACATAACCTAGGTTAAATGACCTCATCGTATGTGGTTGTTGCCTTGATTAATCAGTTTTTTTAATTCGTAATGCGACTGCCCAATTGAATCTAGAGATTGTATCTTAGATTATTCGGTGGCTAGGTTTAATTAATGATCGTATCTTAATTAATCATGACCTAAGGGAAAGCTCGGGTTAATAGATCGTGTCATTAACCTACGATTAGTAGTTCAAGGAGAGGCAAAAAAACAACAATTCAATGAAATATGTTTAATTAGGGTGTATGCCGAGATTGAATCAAAGAACCAGACTCCTAACGAGTTAACCATTTTCATCATTTTTAGATGTTTTTTTAAAATTGCTTTTCTTAGTTAGTGTAGTTTTATTTTTCTTATTTTAAACCAACCCCACCCCCCCAAAAAAAAAAACTTAGCACCAGTTATTTTCATTTCAAAAGCTAACCGAATACTCTCTGTGGGATCGACCTAGACTCACTACTGCCATAGTAGTAGGTTTAGTTTATTTTGACATAGCGTTACAATATGCTATTTTTAATTTTGGCGTAGTTATCGGGAAGTATGGTGCTTTAGTTTTGTTCTTGATTTTAATTGGTATTTTGTACATATTTGTTTGCAATTTGTTTCTTTTTAGTTATTCTTGATCTTTTCAGTTTTTGTTTAGTGTTAGTGATTTAAAATTTGAAAAAAAATTCATTGACGAAAGTAATTTCTTTCATAACTCATATTCCCAACCTTATAATTATGTTTGGAGTGATCATAAAAATCTTAATTGTGGATGGAATAATCAACAAAATTACTCCCTAATAGTATGCAGGACACACAGCAATTCCCGTATGGACTAGAAGCTTCTTATCTTAACTCAGGTACATCTTTGAAAAACTTACTTAATATTATGACTGCTAACAATATTCTATTTCAACAGAATATTCAACAGAGTATACAGCAGTTCCAACAGGAAATGATGCAAGTCCATTAAGATATAATGTCTAGACTCCAAAACGTGGTAAGCCAAGTGGGTCAGATGGCAGTGAGGATTGAATGCCTAGAATCACAAAGCAAAGAGGAGCAGTCATATCAACCCGATGTGTACCCAGTGGATGTTAGTATGGAGATCTTACAGAGTAATGAGGAGATTGAGAATCTTGACTGTACTACTCAAGGAATTGCTTGTGTGGAAGAAGTGGAGGAAGAACTCGAACCAAAAAATGATATATCTTTTAGCTCGGAGGAAAATACTGAATTTCAATTTATTGTTAAGACTGAATTTTTACCTTTGCCTAGTAGGTTAGAAAAATTGAACTAGAATGAATAAGGTGAAAAGTCATTCGAAATATTTCCAGAGAGCATGGACTCAGTAAAGATTAGATGTTTGAAGATAGGGAAGACATTATACGTGAATGATCAACAATTGAAACCCTATCCTGAAGAACCTCAAGTGGAGGAAGCACATGTGACACCTAAGGATCACAATTTTATGACGTGATAGGAAAACTTGGAGTCGAGCCAGCGACACTAAACAAAGGCGCTTATTGGGAGGCAACCTAAGGGAAGTAAATTTCTTTTCCTTTACTTTTTCGCATTAGTTAGTTATGCATGTTTGTTTCTATGTTGGTTTGTTTCTTGTTTGTTTTAAGTTTTCAATTAAAATGAGAGAGAGAATAAAACAAACAAACAAACATTTTCTCGTTTCTATTACTTCTAGGATTATATAGTTATGATTAGAGAATGAATTAACTAGAGAATTTCGTGACAACTTTGGCACGTACTTTCACTTTTATGATTGGTCAATTTGCATTATCTTTAGAAGCGTAATGACTAGTACTAGACAAAGCCAGTGAGATTTTAAGCCTTATTAGATTGACACATCCATATCAGTCTCAATGTCTTTTAATAATGTGTAACCTTTATGACATGTACATCCTAACTTTGCTTTGATTTTCTATTCAAGACCACATTTTTATCACATGCATTAACATGAAAATGATTAGGCATTCTTTGCTTTTCCGAACTACATTAGCCAAATAGCCTATCCATTATATGAATTTTCTTTTGATAAGCCCCTTTGAGCTTTATTTGCCTTTTCTTTGTGTATTAGCCACATTACATGCTTTAAACCTATCCAAATGTCCTTCCCAAGCCTTAAAGCTAGTGAAACATTTGTTGATTATTAAGTTTGTGGAAATACAAAAGTATAAGTGTGGGGGTGTACATATATGTGGGTTGGTTATAATGTTAGAATGCTATTTTATGTCATATCATTAAAATTCCCATGTTGATGTAGTTTCTTTCAATGTTTATATGAAAAAAAGGAAAGAAGGAAAGAAAAGAGAAAAGCAAAAGAAAGAAAGAAAAATGTTGAAACAAATGTATCAAGGAGGAAGTGTATATATGTTGAAAAGTTATTTATGATTAATCTTTCCTCCTAAAGTTGTATTATGTGAGTTATTTGAGTATGTTGAATATGAGATGGATATTGCTTTCAATGGTCACTCTCTATGATTACAAATAAATTTTTGTGAGTGATTTATGCTTAATGTGGATTATGGTGAGAGAGCTTGAATTTGAGCGATGAAACATCATTTTTGCATTCATCATAATTGATGTATACAATTATGAGTGAATGTTGATTTTTCACTTCATGTTACAATGGGTGTAATTTTTGTTTCACTAGCTTTAATGGCTTTCATGCTACTTGACCCAAGTACATCTCATGTTACCTTTGCCCACATTACAACCTTGAAAAGTCCTTTGATGCCTGATTTTGCATGTGAATCTTAGTAGTGGAGAAATGAATTGATATGTAAAGTTGTGGAATTTCTTGATTGTGAATGGTATTTGAGTGCATCCATGAATATATGATAATTATACATATTTTCCAAGTCTACCATATTAGATTGCTCAATTTTTGAAGATTGAGTAGAAGCATTGAATGTTGAATTCTTGCTATGATTTTTGAAAGTTATTCATCTTTGTTTATGATTATGTATTCATGGAACATATGAGAAATGAGTCAATGTTTTGGGTCTATGATCTTAATTTTGATGTTTTACCCAAGGACAGTCAAAAGCTAAGTGTGGAAAAAATTGATATGTGCTTAATTGATTATGAATTTATTCAATAACACTTAGTGAATATTGCTATGAAAATGCTTAAGATACTCACTTTTACTCATATATGGTTTTAGGTACAATTTGGAAATAAAAGAGCTAAAGTAAGTTAAAAGCACTATATTTGAGTCGTTTTTCGAAAATTTACGCTCACTTGTCTTCATGGATCAAGAAGAAGAAGATTAAAAGCAAGAAGAAGACAAGAAAATGAAAAGAAATGAAGAATGAAGAATGAAGCATTAATATGTCTCACGACCAGCTGGGAAAGTTGCACAGCTGTGAATGTGTGTCACGGCTGTGCAACCAAATGCATTGGCGTGAGACCACTTTAATGCCCATGCATGGGACACACCCACTTAAACCCTTGACATACCAAGTCACGAGTGTGACCATTGATAGCTCACCATTTTTTTTAAACCTAACTTTCTAATATAAAACCGAGAGTGTGACAGCAAAAACATAAGAAAGGTTTTGGGTGTTTACAGCTAGAGAAGAGGAGAGCTTCGAGAGAGAATGAAGAGGGCAAAGAAAGCTCTCAACCATAAGAGACCTATGGAGCGCTAGCTTCCTGACATCGTTCGGAGGTGACATCAACATCGACGACCCGATTAAGCATTCATTCCTTATATTTGTTGTTTCTTTCTCTCTTTAGGAATTGATAGTGTTATCCTATGTCTATTGTTTGGGTATTATGAAAAGATAATTTAAATGCATTCATTGGATCATTTTATTACAAACCTATTGCTAGAATTTCAATATAATCCGTAATTGTTATGTTGAAATTCATTTATAGCAACTAATAGTTCGTAATCATTATGGATAACATAACCTAGGTTAAATGACCCCATTGTATGTGGTTGTTGCCTTGATTAATCGGTTTTTCTAATTCGTAATGCAGTTGCCCAATTAAATTTAGAGATCGTATCCTAGGTTATTCGATGGCTAGGTTTAATTAATGATTGTATCTTAATTAAGCATGACCTAAAGGAAAACTCATGTTAATAGATCATATTATTAACCTACGATTCATAGTTCAAGGAGAGGTAAAAGAACAACAATTCAATGAAATATGTTTAATTAGGGTGTAGGCTGAGATTGAACCAAAAAACTAGACTCCTAACGAATTCACCACTTTCATCATTTTTAGATGTTTTCTTTAAATTGCTTTCGTTAGTTAGTTTAGTTTTATTTTCTTATTTTAAACCAAACCCCCCCAACAAACCAAAACACCAGTTATTTTCATTTTAAAAGCTAACCGAACACTCTCTTTAGGATCTACTTAGACTCACCACTATTATAGTAGTAGGTTTAATTTACTTTGGTGTAGCGTTACGACGCATTGCTATCAACAAATTTTCCTATTGTAGGGCTTTATTATTGATCTTAACATGGGAAAGCTTGTTCATTATGTACCAAAAAGATGAATGTTTTATTTAGTTCTTTTAGCATGACTCTTTGGAGAAGAACTCCAATACATATTTAGTAACCAAGTCCTTTACAAGTCTACTTATTTTCTAAAAAAGGAATCGATTGAAACCATGAGGACGTGTGCTTTGTTTAGGTTCATAGAAAAGGTCATTGTTTCAACATCTTTAGAGGAAAAAGGGTATGTTGAGTTATTCCTCCTGGTTTTTGGAGGATCTGCATAGAAGAAGAAGTGTTAGTGGTAACCCCTAAGAAGTTTTGGAAGAAATCATAAATGTTGCTGAGTAGGTCATCTTATTCCCAAATAGCTTCTACCTTGTTGCTTTTAACAAGGGAGATACTATTAGCATTCCTCCTAGAGATAATGGCATTTAGTATTCATATCCTCTTCTTCTAATCATTAGATTCTAGACTTTAGTTTTAGCAAGGAATAATGGTTATTGAGATTTTGACTGTAGTCATAAGAGCTTGCTTTTCCTTTATCCTTATCTACTTATTTTTTGGATCAACATATATATCTACTTAGATTTTGGCCAAGGAATCCCTTTTTTTTAAAGATCCTGACATGTACTTGAGTTCTTGCCTTCATTGGGAGATTTTAGTTTTGCTCTTATAGAACCAAACTTTATAACACATTTGAATTCACATTATCCTTGAAGTTGTAGCTCTAGTTATATTTTAATTATATCTTCAAACCTAATGAGCTTACCAAATGATTGTGGGATAGCTCAAGTCTATCATCCTTAAGATTCTAAAACAATTTCTTAGGTCTTCACTATAACGTCTGACATTGCGCCTATCTCCTTCTGCTTTTGTGGGGAAGATTATGGTGCTGAAATCACCAAGAAGGAGCTAAGGATCAATTATCCTACTTCCTTCTAAAATCAATAAATTCTATAGTTGTGTTATCTAGAAATCTAAATTAGCAAAATAGATGAAGGATATATAAATCTCCTTTAAATTAGAGGAGGCAATATGAGTCATTTTGGTCTTGGAAGTATCAAAAGCTATACTGATGTGACAATTATAATGGTAAGTATAATCAGTTATTAGGGATCATATTTGTTTTCAAAAACCAAAGCTTTTTAGCATAGGAGATATAATTTAAATTTGTTTTCAAAAACCCAATACCTACTATTCAGAAATTCATGCAATACCTTTTACTTTCTAGGGCAGTTTAGCTCCTTGCCTTCCTCTTAGACCTCTTCTTATGGCTTGCATGAACTCATTTCCATCCTATTGGTGTATTGTGTGGTTAGGAGTAGATTCCTTTCGTTCATTGTTTTGTATATTAATATTTTTCTTATCTTCAATTTGGTCATTGGATGAGGGAGCTAGGATATTATCCTAGTAAGTCTTTTTATAAAGAATTCCTTCCCCTTATAAACCTTATAAAATGCTATATACTTTTGTTGATTCTCTCCTCCTTTTTAGTTCCCACTATAAGAGATTGTTGTTCCTAACATAAGATGAGAAGTTAAGTTCCAACATGTTGTATAGTACTAATATCCTCAGCTTGAAGTAGAGCTAGTGTGTAGGAAAGTCCTCCTTCTAAACTTGTCGATTCTTCATAATCTCCTTATTTTTGAATATTTTCCTTGTGGGCCTCTATTTTTTTGTTGCTCTTATAGGGAAGGCTTTCATTAGTAGCGCACTTCCACTTTTGATTCATTTAGCTCATCATTTCACTAAGCTATAGGATGGGTATGAAGTTACGAGGTTCTTGCTTAATGTTAACCTCTACACAGACTCTGACATATCCTAATCATCTAATGCCTGTTACATCTAAAAACAATGGCCTACCTATGTGGTTTACTAGGTGGATCAAACCATTATGGACCATTATTCTAAAGGGATGTGATGGAAGTTCACCAACAATGTCATTTACTCCTTTATCATTTTCCCCATATCTAGGCCAAGCCTTTACTTCTATAAAAACATAGGCTTGTTGTTGATATGCCAAGGTCCTAAGTTTAGGATTTAGTTCATTCCTTAGATAGAATTAAACTTAAATATGAAGTAGTCTTTCTAATTGATAAAGACGTCCTCTAAACCTTCTTGTTTCCAGATTTTGAATGCCAATGGTGCATGAGGGGTTAGTTGGTTACTACCTAATAAAGAAGCTAACCATAGCTGAGGTTTATTTGGAAGCCCCAACCTTTAATATTTCAAATGTAGGGACCATAAACTTACCTTTTCTTCGTTAAATGAGAGGCTATGCAACTCAATTCTATGCTAGGAGCAATGTCTCATATAACCTATTTTAAGGTAACTCTTTTTGGCTTAGAGGAAGTAGCTAGATCTAGATCACGACAAGGAGGATCATAAGTTTATGATAGGAGTTTTTGGTAGTAGCTTTAGGTGAGGATAGTGTAATAGGTTAATAAAGGTTTAAGGTGAGCTGTACTATGGTGCCTGAGGTTTAGAGAGGGATTGAGCTAGCGAAGAAGGAGGCTGGCTATTAATAATAAGGGTAATAATGGATCTTGAAAGATTGGTGAGTGGAGAAAGAGTTTTGTAAGGGAAAGAAAATCATTTGGTAAAACCAAGTCAGGGTTAGAAGAGAAATTTATAAGGAAAGTTTAGGATGGTGGTTTCCATACTTTAAAAAAATTAGTAACTAACTTAGCAAATAGGTAAGAAATAAAGAAGAAAGATATTTATCAAAATAGGAAAAAACATGGGGAAAACCAAAAGAGCAGGGGAGTGCAAGGGAAGGAGAGTAGGAAGGTAGATAAAAAGGGTAATAGAGGAAGAAAAGCAAAGGGAATGAGCTAGTTTAGAGTATTAATGCCAAGGGAAGCAGCCAAGGAAGAAGTCTTCCGCCATCTAAAATCCATTCAAGGATTAAAGGAAATGTGGCAATTCATAATTCTTGATATTTCTTCATTAATCTCAATGGAATCTTATATCTACCTCAAATTTGTTCTTATGAACTTGCATAAAAAGGGGAGTTTTACTTATGATGAAACATTGTCAGAATACAATAAGAAAAAACAATTCAATGATAAAAAATAATAAAAAAACCTTGTTCTAGTTCACATCCACTTTGGGAATTGTATTCTAATCATTGATATAAGAATAAACCAATTTATACATTGAATATAAACTATTATAATTAATTCTTATCTCTTTTTGATCGTAGTTAATTAAAGAGAATGATAATCTAATTAATTTTAGCTACTGAATAACCCTTTCTTTATGCCAAAGATTTAATTTAGTAGTTGCTTAAAGAACTAGAAAGATTGATAAGAATAATAACACAAACACAAGCAATTGCATTTAATTAATTATTTGTTCTCCCTAAGAACTCTAGCATATAAATTCACAAAATCTTAATTGTATCATATATTAGAGGGATTAAACAATGGCAAATTTAGCATTTACTCTAGTAATAGATTTAATCAAATTATAAGTTAGTAGTTTTTTTGGAAATCAACTAAAACAATTATGTAAATAATCATAAAAGAACATCTATAGTCAAGATATTAATTGAATAATAGAAATAAATCAAATTTCAAGTTAATACTTCCCAAGGTATTAATTTCCTTTGACCAAGTGTAGAAGATTAGCCACATAAGGCTATTGATGAGACAAAGGAGTAAAAAAAAGAGAGAAAGGTAAAAAGGCTAATTCCCTATAGCCATAGAAAAATTTAATACCCAAAACTCCTTTTAAAAAGTAGGGATTTAAGCTTTTTTTTAAAGAATAATGAATATATTAGTGCCATGAAAGGTTGAACAAAGATTGTTCATAATATGTACAGTAGCATCCATAAAATGAAGACAAGTGATACAAGGCAAAAGTAAAAAAAAAAACTAGGTTAATAAGTAGGACATTAGTAATCTTGTTTAGCACAAAGGACAATTAAACAATTCTTCAATTGATAATTTATTATTGGTTGAAAGAGTGCTTCTCCTTATAAATGAAGATATGTTTTCTAATTTTTCCATGTATAGCTTGTAATAGCCTCTTCTTGGTGTTGGCATTGTCATTGAATATCCTTTGGTTTCTTTCATACTATATTCCAGACATTAGATAGGTGAAAGCCAGCTTGAAAATCCACAAATCCTCTTCAAACTTCATCCTGGTGTTCAAATTTCATTTAATGATGTAAGTCTAAAGAATAGGGGGTTGTTAATATTGTAGAGCCAAAGAATTGCTTTCTACAGGTATCTGCTGCAGTGACATTGAAAGTAGAGGTGTTCAATATTCTTATGTGATGATTTACACAGTATCCATTAGTTAGGCATTTGAGAAAATTTTACAACTTTATCAAATATTAGAAGCCTATTTTAATTAGAGTATATGCATATTTTCAATGATAAACATGATTTTGCAACAAATTTGGATTCTAAACCATGTTTCTCATTGCTTCAAAAATGAGAAATTATATAGGCACAAACACATCTAGTTCTTTAGCTATGATTTCCATTATATCAATATTGTAGATAGACATAAGCATTGATGTGCCCATGCAGTTAACCTTGTTTTTCACTCTCCACTAACTCTAATTTCTAAGGAATTACACAAGTATAGGCACACTAATATCAATGACCATGTTTACACTATTTTCTTTAGATTCATAAGATTTGTCTTCTATCCACTCATGTCTCAGGTTGTACAATATTTTAAAGTTGTTTGAGAGGAATATGGGTTGGCACACGACAGTATATCAAGCCATGTTTAGCCAATAATTATGTTCTCTTCATACTTTTCCTCATCAACTTCTCCAACTACATCCTATATAAGCATAAAATAGATAAAGAGGACTAATTATTAAGGGAAAACAACATATCATATTACATTCTTATCAAGTGATGAACAAGATCTTAAACACTAGAGTACTCTAGCCTGTGTTTGTCATCAACAACTCTAATTCTAAGTTATTTAAAGATTGTGTTATTACTTTTTGGAGAGTGAAGTCTACTTATAAAAGAAAGAGAAACCTTAGGATAAGACGTTCAAGCTATTTTCAAAGAGGAAAGAGATTTGAGATTATTCTAATTGAGAGAAAAATATCAAAAGATTGAGAATTTTATCATGCACATTTATGCATTTCTATTTATTTTTATTAATTCAAAGATGATAATTAACTAATTGTTTTGGTGTCTAGATAAGAGAAGCCCAATTATTTCTTTGTTATGGATTGATTTCAGTTATATAACAAAGAGTTTTATATTTTAAAAATATCTTTGTTTTGCTTAATGCTTATTTAATAACAAATAACAATTAAATCATATAAGAATTTACATGCATTAGTTAAAGAAAACATATTTGTGAATTGACTAAGGCATTGATATTAAGAATCATATAACGTGTCAGAGATAGACTTACATAAATCTTTTAGTATTAGAATCAAATCTTTTATGAAATTTCACAAAACTCAATGCATTATTTGAAGTTTTAATTAGAGAAAGATATTAGTTAATGAATTTGAAGATAAATGATTGTAAGTCAAGAGAGAGCGATTAATTAAATCAGAAAATTTTATCAGTTGAACTTTTAAAATTTTTTGAAATAACTTAATAATGAATGTAAAGATGATGTAAATGAGAGTTCTTATATAAATGTTTTTATTAAATTTGATATCTTTCTCTTTGATAATTGCTTTCTAATGGAATCTTAATCAGCTTTAAGATAATATTATGGTTAAAATATATTGTTGACTAAATAATAATAATAGAAAAGTTAAAATTTATTGGACCCCGATTTGTTTGAGGATTAATTTTATTATTTTTATTGTGATTAGGCTTTAATTATAATTTTTTGGGATATAATTTTTTTTTTAAGATTGAAGTTATTAAATGGAGAAATTGAGATTAAATTTTGGAAGCATATGGTGTTAATTGAAATTGGAAGAACATGTTCTTGTAGGGTTATTTTTGGAAGTTCACTAAAGAG
>JANQAP020000078.1:9210813-9246161 GCA_026874005.2 Erythroxylum coriaceum
TCCTCCCCCGTGGGCCACAGGTCCAGATGTCACATAGGACGTCGGGCCGTGGACCCGCCCGGGGAGGGGTTCCAGCAAAATTAGTAATTAATAAGATCCTTGTGAAGATAATACTCTACTTAGTGTTATAAAATATAAATGATAGATAAAATTACCTAGGCCACAATATTAGTGTTAAAAAAGATAAGATAATAACAAAGGCAATTATATAAGACATCTCTGCTCTTATTGATATGAATTTGTCATAATAATTTATTGTTTTAATTTAGTTTTATAGTAAGTTATAAAATTAAAAACTTAAATATTTTGAGTTTTAGTTTGATATTTGATAACAAGCTTTTTGCTTTTATTTTTAAAATTTTATCTATTTATATATAAACTTTTAGTTAAATAGGAAACGAAAAATAATAAACAATAAGAAAGGGGGACAAAACAGTAGAGATGTCAATAATGCTCCGGCCTATTTGGTCTACTCGGGTTAACCTGATTATGGGTGGGCATTTATTCAAAACGATATCGTTTTGAAATTTTTTTATTTAAAAAAATTAAATGACTCTGCTTGCCTGTAACTCATTAGGCTATAGCCCGGATCACAGATTGGCCCAACCCGACTTAGTGCCAGTCCTACCACAGAGAACGAAGGTAACAGAGTTAAAACCCTAAAGACCCTTACATTGTCCCTTTTACTTCTTTCTGAGCCGCTGTTCCTGTCTTCTGGAAGTTCCTTAGCCCTCCGTCTCCTCCAAATCTACCCTTCCATTCATTTTTTTGTCCACTAAAACCTCAACATCTTCTTCATTTTGGGTCTTCCCCTTTCATTTCTTCTATCTTTAAAAGAAAAAAGAAAAAGAAGGCAATCCTTTATCTTGGCCACAAACCAAATAGCAACACCATCTTCTTATGCCAAACTTTGTCTTCTTTTTTCTGCCTCAAGCTGTCGCTCTATAGGTCCTCACCTAGCTATCACATCTCCAACATCCTGGAAAAGGAAAGGTCGCGAGACAAAGGGGAAGTCACCCTCCACTACACGGAATCCTCTGTCTCCACTTTCATTAACCTTCTCCTTATCGGTACGGTGTTTGTGAATTTGGTTTCTGTGTACAGTTGCTGTGGACCGACCAAACTAAGGAAGGAAAGGGTTAATTCACGCGACCGCCGAGGCAGAAGGAAGAAAGAAAGCAACACATTTTGCATAAGTGTTTAGGGTAAAAAAATCAAAAAGAAAAGATAGAAAGGGAAACCAGTTTTTGTTTCTTGTTGTTTTTGCTATTTGTTCTATAGCATGCTCTTATATATATATATATATATCTACCGATCTTATGTCCTGAGGTTTAATTGTTTGAGATATATGTGCGACTCTGTTGTTCTCTAATTGTCAATTTGTTTTCTTTCTGTCCAATTATAGGTTTCTGCAGTCTAATTGTTTCTGTATTCTCATTGAATTGAATTGTTCTAGCTACATATCTGAAATTCGGGTTTAGAAATGCAGAATGTGTTTATGATTACAATCGATAGGTCAAATCTGGTGATATAAAAAAGCTTCTCTTACTGCTCTTTTGTTGCTTAACACTCTGAATACCAACTAATAAGGAGTGTGCTATAACACGTTTGCACAAATGACCTATTTAATGGTCACTCTTTGCAGATTTTACTGTCACCAGCCCAACATCTTTAACCTGAGGCTAAATTGGGGTTGTTCAATGCCATCCAGTTGCAATGTACCCAATTAGTTCATTAGACTTAGTTATTTGTCGAATGTTAAGACCATGCTAATACCTCCATTTACTTCTATTCTCTTTTGTTGGGTGGTTGTTTTATTCATATTCCTCACCTGAATTTGGCATGAAATCTATGTAGTCATTGGTATCTTGACAAGAACAACTTACATGAAGAACCTGGAATAGTTTTATACATATAACTTAATCATTACATCTTCAGTTGTGTATTGAAGTTTTGGAATTTGTGTAGGAAGAGAGGAAATGGTTAGTTCTGGACTAATAAATGCCAACCCTATAGTTTACGAGAAGAAAGAACGGAGGGTTCGAAGTGCACCCACCTGCAATGATGAGTACACTGTTGAACCAATTGATCAACTGGAAGTTTTTGATATCCTTTCTCTCTCGCCCTGATCTTTTTCTTTTCTCCTTTTTACTCTGATGAGTCTTCATCTGTAGAAACTTGGGCATCTAAATAAAGAAATATATTGCTGTTGTTAATATATGATTTGTTGTGGTAAATTTGATCAATGTCTTTGTAGAATTTGTATATATTTTATCAGTGCGATGATGCAATGGACGGATAATTTTGTGTAGTTTTCTCTTAACATTCTTAAATCATATAAGGGACATAAAGGATCCGGAACATCCTTATTCTTTGGAGGAACTCAAAGTGATAACAGAAAATGCAATTGAAGTAGATGACAGGCGTAGTTATGTGAGGTTAGCAATGCTTTGCACTCTTTAATTTCTATTATTCAGAATGCTTTCCTTCGTATTGAGTTTTGTTCCTTTACTTTAACCCTTTGTGTTATTCTTATTCAGAGTGACCTTTACTCCAACTGTTGAACACTGTAGCATGGCAACGGTTATTGGTCTGTGCTTGCGTGTGAAACTTATGAGAAGCTTACCCTCCCGTTATAAGGTATCATGAACTTTTAATCTTGTTATTTAGGAAGCAATTATAGGTTGATAGTAATTATAAATGCATGCTAAATGTTTCTAATAACCATTCTATTTATGCTGACTTTTAATAGCTATCGAGCTGACTGCTGGTTATATCAAAGTAGTTACTAGCCATTATTAGTTTGCAAATTTCAGCTGGATTTAATTTTAGTAGGAGCCCGCCCTGTTAAAAGGGTTGGCTAATTGCAAGGAGAGTTTGTTGGAGAGAGAAATAGAGGGTGATTGAAATTATTTATAAATTAAGAAAGATTCTGGCTGGCAATTGCAGAGGAGGGACGCTGAATACCTTCATAGCAATGTGGAAGCAGCTGAATGCATTTTTCTGATATATTGATACCGAGATGCTAATCAAAAGCTCCTCATTCAATGGATGCTGACTTAATATTCTAGCAAGAAAAAACTGAGGGGTATCCATAGCTGATATGATATTTTAATCTGGTTTGTAGACTAGTTTGGATGCCAGAAGATCTTATATATGGTGTTCAATGGACTTTTACCTTATATAGCATTGTTTCAAACATTTTCGGTCATTTGTTATGAAGGAATGTTAGTATTCATGTCATAAAATTTTCAGAAATAATTATCTGAAGTGAGGTTACAGGTCTGAGTCTACAAGTTAAATTTAATAATCTTTGTTTGTTTACTATTTCCTGGTCCTGTGAAAGTCCTTTTTCCTTAACACTTTAAGACGTATGCCTTTTCCTTTAATGTTTTAAGAATTATGCCTCTTCTCCCATCTTGAATAGCTCATCATATTTTTTCTTTTAGGTGGATATTAAGGTTGCACCTGGAACACATGCAACTGAAGCAGCAGGTACTATAGCTCTTTTCTTCTCTCCATATGTTGACATGGTTGCCAGTATAATTTGGACTTGCACATCCTTTTCTAGTTGACTAGTCATTGCTGTCAGTAATTGGCATGTTTTAAATTTTACTTATGGTTTTGGCCTATTAATCCAAATTACTATTTGAATCTCAACACAATTATATGCCCTGAAGATTGTCCAGTGAAGATTTTAGAAACTATTTTTAGTCCATGATTTTGATTTGTGAGTTCTAGAATTCCTGTTACTTTCCTTTTCTTTTTAATTTTTTTTGTGAAAACTAAAAGAATTGTATTAATAAGAGTTCTCCAGATGAGTTACAAGGAGGTAAAACCTCTCAGGACAATGGAGATATCAAAGCACTAGCAATCCTAACATAGTACTTGTTGATGATTACACAAGTTGCTTGAACTCTAACTTTGACAGTAAACATACTATTTATATAACTACAGTCCAATTGTAAGCTGTAGCTTATCTTCGAATAGTTCAGAACACGACTTAGCTGGGGGGATCATCAGTCTAGTTGATTCTCCATCTTGTAGCCATTATAGGGGGTAATAAGCTGATGTCTACATTGGAATGATAATAGCTCTTATCCTCTCCACAGTATTACTGTCAAATATTCCATTGCAATGTGTTTTGCCATTGAATATGCTCTCATTCCTCGCTCTGTAGCACAGAAGGATATTTGCTTTCCTTTTTGATATTCCTTTTTACTCTGCCCTTGCATTAGCCAACATTACTTAGTGATTATGATTCCAGTCATGCAGGTGGTATTCTAACATTCACGGTGGTTAATTGTATCTGTTTTTTGCAGCTGTCTTACCCCTTAGCTTCTAGAGTTCTAGGAAGGGGGAGATGGATGATGTTAAAATTAAGTTGATTCTTATTTTCATTATGTTTGTTGCAGTTAATAAACAGTTGAATGATAAAGAGCGAGTTGCAGCAGCATTGGAAAATCCCAACCTGGTGGATATGGTTGATGAATGCCTTGGTGCCTCATATGCTTGAGAATGTTGGCATGTCAGGTGGAAACAATTCTGTGTGCCTTTGCCCGCTTGATGCCTTTGCCTGTTTATACATAGAAAGTATGGGTTTTGGTGTAGTCTTCTAGTCCGAAGCTCTTTCTCTTATCCATGGGAGGATGATAGATTTACTTGGTTTTATATGCGAATTGGCCACCTTTAATGCATTATCCTTAATGTATATGTATGATTCTGTCATAAAGTAATGCAATGATGAAGTGAGTTGATTTATTAGGAATTTAAATGGGAATTGATTTTTTGTTTAGCACTTTGATTTTACTAGCCTCCACATGTTATGAAGGAATTCACCTGTCTTGAACCAACAGGTTCTCGCGTAGCTGCTGTGCCACTACAGAAACTATTATAGCAGTGAATTCATTTGCTTCTTAATACAATTCGTCAAATTAAACCAATAATTCATATGAGAAAGGATAAAAATTCCAACTTCTAAACCAAAATAGAGCACGAAATCAATGTAAATAACACTAAACCACTACAAACTCGTACCCTAGTATTTTGGGGGTAAAAATTCCTCAAATTAGCAAACTACCTAAAATTCAAGAATAAATGAAGTGAATTAAATGAAACTTATATGTCGTAATTTGAGTAAAAACATAAATGGGTTAGAGAATGAGAGGGTGTAATAGTGGGTGGTGGAAGGAACGAAGAAAATTAGAGGAAATGAAGAAGAATAGGATCGTTAGAACTCATCATAGACTTACACGATCAATTACATGACCGTGCAGTTGACCATTCGGGATCCAAATTCATAAAAATAGAAGGAATATGGGGGTGTGGGTTTTTGCAAACTTACACAATCGTGTACACCATTTTAACTGGCTATGTAAGTATACAGAGGCATGTCTAAAGAGCGTGTCTCTCTTTGTGCCCGTGTGAAAAATTTTAGAAAGCTTTATGTAATATGTTAAACTAAAACTTGGATATACGAAGACATATAAATGGATGTGTATATGACTGTGTATACCATAAAAAATTTTAAACCTCTGAAAATGTCTCAAAATTCAACACACACATACCATAACATGAAATATTTGCAAAGTTAAATAAGTATGCTCTCTATCTTAACATAAAACACATAAAAAATCAATAAAATCCTATACTAACACCAAAATGGAAACAAAATGAAATAAAAATAAAATCTATCCTAATTTTTAAGTTGTCTCCCAAGTAGTGCTTGTTTAATGTCATTAGCTTGATGTACCTTTCATGTTTACCATCGACTTGTGTTTATAATTAGTGGCTTAGTTTCACCTGCTTCTCTACATAGCGGTTTATAATCCACATGTAATAAGATAATAATAAAGACATAATGTATCAAATTAATAAATACAATTTACTTCATTAATGCTCATTTGGATAACAAATGTTAATAAAATAAGGAATAATAAAACTCTCTAAATCTTTAGTCGACTCAAACAATTTGTCTTGTTGAAAGTGGAAACCACCTGTGCTTATTGAGGTGACTACCAATGATTCATCAATAGTTTCCTTATTTGACTCCTCCTCATTTTCTTCCTTAATCACCTTAGTCTACTCTTCTACTTTATCTTCTTGGATAGAGGTTTCCTCCTCTTCTTCCTCAATCACCTTTTGCCACTCTTCTACTTCCTCTTCTTGGATAGAGGCTTCCTCATCTTTTTCAACTTTTACTTTCTCTATCATTTGTTCTTCTTTCTCTTCTAAAATAATAGATAACTCATTGTCTTCTTCAACTATCTTCCCTATCATCTCTTCTTGGATTAGCCAATTGTATGGTAATACTGGTTTCTTTTAATAACCCTATATTTAAAGAACATACATAGAATGAGGTATAACATTAATTGATGCTCCTAAATCTAACATGGCCAGTTTAATCTCAGTGTTACCAATTCTGCAAGGAAAAGTAAACATACCTGATTTTAAATGCAGAAACAGTTTCGCTTATCCTAATCATTTCATTACCTCTTAACTTATACTTGTTTGTACACAATTCTTTGAGAAAATTTATGTCCCTCGGCACTTGCTTGATCGCTTCTAACACTGGAATATTCACTTCAACCTTGTGAAAGGTCTCCCATACCTCTTTATCCTTATCATCCTTATTTCACTTTGCTAACCTGCTCGGAAAAGGAGAAAGATTTGTTTTTTCAACAATTGAGAATTCAACATTTTACCTTTGAGTTCGATGGGATATCCTTTTCTTCTTAGAGCTTCTTCTCAATGTCTTCTTCATTATCCATCCTTTGAGTAATTCTTTCAAGATTCTTAAGCTCACTCCTCACTCCTCAAGGTGATTGCACTAACATTCTTCATATTTTTCTCAGGTTGTGATGGCAGTTTTTCTCATCTTTGGGCTTCTAGACGGTTTATCGCCACTCCCATCTGGCTTAACTGGTTCTCCAAATTAAAAATGCTAGAATTCACCTCCTGAAATTTAGATATGGTCTCCTGCTGAAATTGCTACATGCCCTGTTGCAATTGCAAAGTGTTAGTTACAATAGACTTAACCATAATCTCTAACGATGTACCTGAGGTAGAGGAATCTTGTAGCCTTAATTCGAATGGCTGTGCTCCTTACAACCTATTCTAGAAGTAATTCTACTGCCTATTTCTCCCATAATTCAGGTTAGGATGATCCCCCATAATACAAACTGTATTGGTTGGGAAAATTCCCTCCCACAGCATTAACTTATTCTATACTTTCCTCTTGTAATATTGGGCACTCATTAGTCTGATGGCTTGTATTTGAACATATTCCACACTCCTTTACTTGTGCCTATCCAACTGCAATTTGTCTAACAAAAGATGTTAGCTTATCTAAACAATGTTCAATAGATGAAGTACTTACCTCGTTTATATGGTGAACATCATTGCGAGTGCCGAATTGTTGAGTATTAACAATTATGTGCTCAATTAAAATCCTGGCTTCTATAGGAGTCTTCTCACACAATGCCCCACCACTCACCACATCGAACAAACTCCTCTCCATAGGTAGAAAACCTTCATAGAAATACTGGATAAGAAGTTGTTTTGGACTGTTGTGGTGCGGACAACTAGCACGCAGCTTTTTGAAGCATTACCAGTACTCGTAAAGGGACTTGTCATTGCATTGCTTTATTCCACATATTTCCTTTCTTATATTGGTTGTTTTTGATGCTGGAAAATATTTTTCCAAAAATTGCCGATCAATATGCTAGTGCTCTTAGGGGGTTAGATCAAAAAGCTAGTCTTTTGTCGCATTCTTTAATGAGAATGGGAAAGCTCTCAACATAATCTGCTCTTCTGTCACCTTTGGAGGTTTCATACTAAGACAGACCACATCAAGCTCCTTAAGATGCTTATGAGCATCCTCACCTGCAAAACCATGAAATTTGGGCAAAAGATGGATTAGGCCAGATTTAAGCTTAAAAGCAACAATTTAAGCAACATTTGGAAAAGTGATGCATAAAGCCCTTTGAGTCAAATCTGGAGCAGCCAAATCTTTTAAAGTTCTTGGATTGGCCATGGATTCCTTAAGTTCAATTCCTTGAGTTGTTCTGGTTTCATTATGTAACCTCCATAATGTCCTTTCAATCTCTGGATCAAATTGTAGAGATTCTATATGCAGAGATCTTGTTACTACCAAACACCAAAACTAACAAACATGTAAAGATCAAGAAATAACTAAAAGAAATGATTATAAACAAATATATACACAAAATACCAATTAAAATCAAAAGAAAAAATTAAAGCATCACACTCCCTAACAATGCCACCAAAATTGGTAGTACATTGTAACACTACACACAATAACTAAACTTAAAACTATAGCTAGTGATAAGTTTAGGTCGATCCTGCAGAGAGTTCATGTAAAGCTTTTGCAATGAAAAAAATTAATGGTTAGGATATGGTTGGGTTTGGTTTGATTCAAATAACAAAATAAAATGAAATTAAACTAATGAAAGTAAATTAAAGCAAGCAGTTAAAAATGATGAAAGTGATTAATGCACTTAGGATCCAATTCTCGGTTCAGTCTCAGCCTACACACAAATAAACATGCATCATTGCATTATCGTTTTCACACTTCTCTTAGAACTATTGATTATGAATTAACGACAAGCTCTATTAATTCCAGTTTTCCCATATATTGTGTTTAATCAAAACAAGATCATTAATTAAACCTAACTATCGAATAATTTAGAACAAGCTCTTTAGATTTAGTTGGACAGCCGCATTACGATTAGGAAAACATAACAATATAAGCAATGACCACACAGGTTCGGGTTATTTAGCCTATATTACGTTATCCCTAATGATTTAACACCATTAGTTGCCACAAATGAATCTATAACATAACGATTACGTATTATATTTAAGATTCTAGCAATGGGTTCATATACAAACAATCTAATGAGAACGAGAATAACGATTATCCATGCACGAATACCTAAATCAATAGATATTGAATAACATAAACAATTCTTAAAGAGAGAAAGAACAACGATGCATAATGACGATATGTTTAAATCTGATCCTCAGCATCGATTTTCACCTCCGAATCAGAATAGGGAAGCTTAGCCCTTTATAGGTCTCCAAATAATAAGTGCTCTGCCCCTTCACGAAATTCCAAAATGATTCTCCCTTCATTTGTCATCAAAATGTTCTATTTATATGAAAATTAGGTTTTTGGGCATATACACAGTTTGATAAGCGGTTTTGTATCAAGCTGTATAAGTCGAAAAAAAGTGAAACTCAGGAAGATACACGGTTAGATACACAGTCCAATGTATCCAACCATGTAAGCCAAAATTTATCTTTCGAACATTTACATAGTTTTATAAGTATATAAACGATCGTGTATCTCCCAGGTTTTGTTGAATTGTTGTTCTTCTTGTGATTTCTTGTCCAATCCTTATCCTAATCCATCTCCTTCTTGTTCCACAAGGGTAATTGAGTTTAAACATCAAAATCTTAGCTCAATGAATGTGCTCTTAATTCATTTTATCTTTTATGCTTCCAAATTGTACCTAAAATCAAATATGAACTAAAATGAGTATCTTAAGCATTTCACAACAATAATCACTAAGTGTTAAGGAGTGAATGTATAAACAATTAAGCACACATCAGCAATCCTTTAAGATTTAACCTAAGTAATTTAGTTAGAGAACTTAGGATTAGTTAGTAGTAGACTTAAGGTTAGCTACTAGCATACTATAGGATTCTCCACGGTCTAATTAATCAATAAAAAATTGCATGATAAAAGATCAATCTGTTAAGGTTTTAGGGAGATTCGAGCCTAGATATCAATTTCTGATAATGATAGTTTTCTAAGTGAATTCGACTATCTCTGTGTTTATTATCGTTTCCTATTTCTTTAATTGTTTAGTTTTTATTTTCTTTTTATTAAAAATCTGAAATCAATCCTCATGCTAGATAATAGGAGAAAGGTGATCACTAGTATTCATTATCTTTGTGGGATCAGCCTATACTTGTCAGTACTAGTTATAACTACATTGTACACTTGCAGTTTATTACAATATTAACCAACTCACAAATAATTCAATAAAGTTTTTGGTGTTGTTTTTAGGGATCGAATTCGGGTTGCTCGCGTGATAGGTGAGAATGCACACCTATTTTATTTTATTTTTTGTTTTATTTATTTTCTTTTAATTTTACTTTTGTATTTATTTTATTTTCTTTTATTTTGTTATTTTTTATTTTATCTTGTTGTATTTATGGCTTATTAATTTAAATATCTTTTGAATTTCTCTACTTGATCTTAAGTTTGTAGTTTATTGTAAGAATTACAATTCATTACCATAACCACAACTCGCAATGAAAGGATGGAGCAGACAAGATTCTTATGGGTGTTAGAATATGTCTTTGTGATTTATATCATCACCGTCATATGTTTTCAGAGGCTTAACTGATATTTAGGTCCTATAGCGACATTGGCAGGAGTCATTAATACAGTTATGAATGTCAAGCACCTACTTATACATGAGAGCAACTGAGCATGTACAATCGACCTCAAGGTGTGCTATATAAGAATAACTACAATTTAGAGTGGAGCAATTCTTATACTTATGGATGGAACGATTACACTCCAACTAGATATTTACGGCACTAAGCACCTTTAGTTAACAAGCCAACTTTGGAAGATAAATTAATGGAAATCCTTATTGAAATGAAAACCAACTGACACAAATTCGAGAGTGAAGAAAAGACAAGGGATAGCTTCATAATTGAAAGGACAATTTAAAAAGAGTTTCTAGAAGAAAAGGAAAGTATTGCAGATAAACTAATGGAATGCCTTACCGAGAGAGTAGCTAGTCAATGTGAATTCGATAAGAGACTTCCTTCACTTACATATGACGAGTATAATTTGACCTTCCAACAGCCTCAAAGTGAAGAAGAGATAACAGTCTATTTGATGAATGAAGATAAATTTCAAGAAGGCGAGGAGGTAACTGCTGCTCTAAGAGATATGATGATTGAGTCTATTCATAAATCAAACATGAGGCATCAGGAAACAAAGGCTCGTATATAGAATATGATGAATCAAATCGATTAGCTGATGGATATATTATCCGAGGAGATGCAAGGGAATTTGTCCAGTTCTACTAAAATTGATACTATAGATCGAGAGGCAATCACCCTTACTAATGAAGAAGAGCTTCCTGAAGTAGATGATGAAGAAACCTCCATCCAAGAAGAGAAAGTAGAAAAGTGGCGGAAGGTAATTGAAGAGAGCTAGAAACCTCCATCCAGAAAGAAGAAGAGTGGATAGAGGTGGTTGAGGAAGAATTGGTGGAGGAATCAAGTAAGGGAACTGCTGATGAGGTGGTAGTGACCTTAATTACGGAGAGTTTCCACTTCCTCAAAGACAAACTTTTAGAGCTAGAAAATGATACAGGGAGTTTTGATATTCCTTACATTTTTAACAATTTGTCATTAAAAAGGGCATTAACGGAGTATATTGGTTTTATTAATCTAATTATTTATGACCTTTTAATCATCTTGCAACAAGTGGCTTATTTATAGGCTATGAAACTGCTTTGTGGAGAAAAAGGTGGAAGCAAGCTACTGATCATAGATCCAGGATGACAATAAATATGCAAGTTACGTCAAGTTACCAACATTAAAGAAGCACTGCATTAAAGGCAACCTATGAGTTAGTTTTAATTTTATTTCAATTTCTATATTTTTTTATTTCATTTTAATATAGGATTTATTTTTTGTTATGTTAGTTATTTTGTTTCTTTTTATCCTTTTCTTTCATATTTCGCAATGATGTTATTCTCACATTAGATGGATCAGAATCAGAGAAATCGTCATAGTCAAGAAAGTACCTACTTAACCCTCTCACTTTTTCATAAATACTTATATTGTGTACATTGGGCACAATATACAACTTTAAGTGTGGGGATGAGTTTAATGAATCTTAACATGATTTCTTTAAGCTTATTATAATCTTGATTGTAATATTTTATGAACTGATGTCTTGAATTAGTTGAAATCTGTCCATGAATACAATATGCCCTTGTTAATTATTGATTTGAATTGGTATGCATAAAGGATGATGGTTAGGATAAAATTAGTTTTCCAAGTCATATTTTTCGTAATCATTGAAATAATCAAGTTGAATGAAATTGTATACTATTTACACATATATGCCCTTTTTTCATGAGCTTTTGAGCCTAAAGAACAAATTTTCAAAATTTTAAAAAGATCTTGCTATTCTTTTATGTGAGTGTTATCTTTTATAGTAGGATAATTCTAGAACTTGCTTTTATTATGCATATTGAGACCATATTTGTTGAATTAAAAGCATAAATATGATGAAGGCATTTAGATTTACCAACTTTGTAACACCAAACTCCCATCTGACACATGCACGTGCACATGCCTGACAAAAGTGACGTGTTAACTATCTCACCTTCACTTTACTACATGGCATCATAAGCAAAATAAAAAATAGCACATTATCTATAGTTCAAAATTTTCCTTATTTCATATCATAAACCATAATTTACAATGTAGCATTTCATATGGATACATTGTCAGCCTATCAAAGCTCACAATTCAGTTTACAAAGTATGCTACATAAATGAGGAAATAAACCAAAAAATAAAAACTAATCTTCTGTCCCCAGCTAACCGACCTTTGAGACATAACTTGTACCAAAATGCAGTCTTAGCAGCTAAGTCGTCGTTCTATCTCGAACCTGAAATTGTCAATGTTGCAATTTTGGTGAGTTTTACGAATTCAGTAGAGTAACCATCCTCGATTGTTCACTCTTGTCAAACCACATAACAATTAATAATCAAGTTACCACATAATTCACATCAACTTGATTTTTATCAAGTAATATCACATAACACCTGATCACATTTGTCATATTTCAAAAAAAAAACAAAATTCAAACATTTCATCATTTCAATACAATTTTTTAGGACACACACATTGACAAATGATCATATATGTCATACACAAAGTTCTCAAAACAATGTAATCATTCAATTTATTTAGATCATATAGATATGCTATGTTATGAGACTTGATTTCATTTCTTTCATTGTTGTGACTGTGTGCCTTTTTCACTATCCCATATCCATTATGGATACCGGGCTCTTTCATACTGTCCCTTATCCGTTGGAGATACAGGGCTCTTTGTACAAATTGAGCCTTAGGCTCTAATCAGGAATGTCTAAGCTTTAAGCTCTTTTTTACTGACGACATCAGTCACAACTGTCTTTGTATTTCATGCATTGGAATGAATTCATTCCTCAATTTCAAACATCACATTTGATCAATTACATTTGCATTCATGTTCTTGTTCATAATAATCATCGGACTAGGTCCAGCATGAACATTCAAGTTGAGAATCATGTAGTCAATCTCATTCACATACAAATAGCACTTCTAATGTTTTAATCATGCATCAAAATTCCTCGGACATTTCATGTTCGAAATTCAGTACACAATTCAGTACATATTCATCAATATCAAATTTAATTCAGTAATAAACAAAACAAGTCAAGGTGAGACAATCTTAGGACTCACAATTGCTCCCTTTTTGCTTATTGCCTTGAAGTTCTGGCAATATCTAGAAGCGGTTGCTCTACTTGCTCTTCTATATGCAATCAAACACAATTTCATGTTACCACATTGTTCATGTAATTGAATATGCATTTTTATAAATGTAACATGTAACATGCATATTCAATGACATATACCTGGTTATACTTCTGTAATAAATCGATGCAAAGATCAATTGTACTCCAAATGTGTCAAAATTCATACACCCATCAACTATTCCAGCTTTCATGTCAACACAACTTTCAGGTCTACTTTACATGATTGTTATAACAAGAAAAATGGTGTATTTCTATAACACTTTCTTCTAGACAATTGTTTCCCTATGCCTTAAGTTTCTTATGACTCTAAGATCATATGATTTCGTTCATTATTCTATGAGTTATGCTCAAAATACTATAGACTAAGTACATTTGACATTCGACTAGGGCATGATCATGCATTCAAGTTGCACAACTCATATCTCTCAATTCCAATATCCAAAAATTACAAACTGTATACCAATTGAAAGCTAATAAGCTACAACTTTTATGAAGACACCTTTATCTGATCCAGCCTACATCAATACAGTTTATTTGATAACAACAGGATAAGATTTCTGTCACGGGTAGTGTTATAGCCTAAGCCAAGACTCAATTTCAAGCCAGATTTTGAAATTCTTAGAGATAGAATTAAAATTCAATTTCTTCAAGAAAGTTGTAGACATATGTCTCTAGTTTAATCTAAATTAAGAATCAACTCATTTGAAAATCTACAAATGAAGATATAATCAAAATACCAAAGTATGTTCAATGAAAATTCTCCAGTTCATAACATTCCAGCACATTTCCTCGTTTTCATCCTAAATCCATTAATCAAATCTTTCCTAAACGAATCTAGATGGCTCTAAATTTTCATGTTAAGGAAGAAAAATGTGTTAGGAATCTATTGGTTCAAGTTTCAAGTCATTTGGAGGTTGGAAAAGTTATAGCCAAAAGACTCGAAGCTGTTCAGTAAAAATACTCTAGTTCATATGCAGACTTCAAAAACCAAAATCAGACACGCAAACCATCACCTTCTTCTTCCTCTCTCTACTGCAATTTTGTCTTTATACTGCAATTTTGTTTTCAACAATTCTTAACAGAATCTATAACCTATTTTTCACATCTTTCTGCAGTTAACATCTTCACAAACTTTTATCTCAGCTCATCTCAACACAAACAATTCAAAAATCCAAGATTTAACTATAAACATCAAAACTAACATCCCTCATGCATCTTCCTTATTTTTTGCATTTTTCTCCATGTTTTCGTACTTATTCATTCTCACAACCTAATTTGTTTCTTCCCATATCACTCACGGATGAACCCATGTACAAAACATTAAAACATCATCAAATGTTATTCACAAAAAACTTACTTGATTTAGTAAAATTCCAGATTTTATAATCCTCCCAAGCAAACAAAAATCAATACAAACATATAATCATCTTCAGCTAGTTCTCCAGGACTTGATAGTCGGAAGCCAAATACACAAACATGCATAACAAGTAGTTTTAGTGATGGATGAAAAAAACAAGGAAAAGAGTGTTAGTGTTGGTGTTTTCAGTGGTGAAGAAGAGATGTGAGTTACATAAATTTTTCTCCAACAAACAAGATGATTGCGTGTATGGATAACTCAATGACACATGTCATCCATGCATGTGGGCCATTTGTCACTCTCCCACTTGTCTTTTTTTTCAAAATATCCTAAAATTTTCGAAAATTCTCTAAAATTCACCAAAAATTTTGAAAAAATCATAATACTCTCCAAATAAATTTTCAACTCAAATAATCCACAATTCACATTTTAATCGCATTTATAAATCAATTATACCTGAAAAATGTTAATGAATGCATGCACAATTATTTCAAGAATATCAACACAATTCACATATTTAAATATACCACATGATGTATGAAGTGCACTTCTAATTTCTCAGTATACACTATTTCGAGGTCCTAGCCCCTAACATGGGATATTGGTACGTTACAAACTTGTTTAGCCTATTTCTTTGAAATTACCATACCAAAAATTTACCTTTAGGAATAACCAAGTTGAGCCTTAGCCTTTTTCATTAATTAAACCCAAAGTATATACCTTCATCCCATTTTTCTTTAAAGACCTTTTTACATTGAAAGGACCTATGTATTTTGTAAACAAGTCTTATACTATTTCTTTGAGTAAATTTCCTAAAATTTAACCCTTTTTTATTCCATTCATACCTTACCTAAGCCCCATTACAACCTATATAAAGATCTTTTGATTTTTGTTTCTAGTTTGTATATAAGTGGTGGAGATATGATTTTACTGCAACCCTATGGTAAGGATCCTGTTATGCATTGATTGAGAGTCTCAACACTTTTCACCCTAAACACTTGAGCGCATTAAGTGAAATGTTGATAAGGGTGTAAAGAGATATGCTTTTGATTTAAATGCGATTGTTGATGTGATTATTATTAATATTACTTGGGAAATTAATTTTAGGATAACTTAATTCTGATTGTATGTTAATTTGATTCAATAGGATATGATGATGTATAGTATGAATGGATAGGTTGAGATTGATGATAGATTGATTTTGTAAATTTATAATTTTGATTATGATTTGCTTGAGGACCAAAAAAAAAAAACTTAAGTGTGAGGATGTTTAATAAATAGATATTTGACCATATTTTACTATCCATATTTGATGTATTTCATTTGATATTGTATCCTTTTATCGTATATTTGGTACTTAATTTACTCCAAGTGTATTTACAGGTGATAATTCCCTTCATAGACTTAAAGGAGAAGAATTCAAGCAAAAACATGGCATAAAATAGAAAATTAGCAATATGGAAGGAGTGCACAATTATGCACTTTCGTAATTTCAGGGGTTTTTGGAAACCCTAGTTTTTAATATAACAAGATATTTTCAGTGGCTAATGAAAGGAGGAAACTTTGGAGGTGATTTTCAGACATGGAGAATGTCCAAAAGGGACAATTTTGGTCCAGAGAATTGGGAAACACAAAGAAATCATCAAAAGATCCATTATAATTCAGGATCAAGTCTCTACATCACAATATCATTCGATAGAAGATAATCAAGGAGATTTATAATTATGAACCCCTTGCTTTCATTTCGTTTTTCTTTCATTGTATGTTTGATTTCATGTTGGATAATGTGCGTGCAACTAAACGTCCAGTTAGTATTTAAGTTAGATGAACCTTATGTTAATACTTTGATATGATTTGATTTTTTTATTAATGCAATTGGTTAGTTGATATATTGTGTTCTGATTATGCGTTTTATTTATGTTCTAGTAACCTGAGAATAATAGATCATAATATGATTTCACGTAAAGATTGAGAGATCCTAGTGTGAATAGATTTACTATAATTAGAAGGAGTTGATTGCAACCTAGAGATAGGATGACATAATTCTTTTAGATTAGGGTCAAACTTAATAGAGGGACTCGTAAATCATTAACGCAATCCTATAAGATTTAACCTGAGTAATTTGGTTAGAGACCTTAGGATTAGTTGTTAGTAGACTCAAGGTCAGTTACCAGCATACCATAAAATAAAAGTCTCCACCATCCAATCAATCAACAAACAATTGTATAATAAAAGATCAATTTGTTAAGGTTTTAAGGGGATTCGAGCCTAGTTACTAATTTCTGATAACGATAGTTTTCTAAGTGAATTCCACTATCTTTGTGTTCATTATCGTTTCCCATTTCTTTAATAGTTTAGTTTTTATTTTCTTTCTATTAAAAATCTAAAATCAATCCCTAGGCTAGATAATAGGAGAAGGGTAATTACTAGTATTCATCATCTTCGTGAGATCGACCTATACTTATCGGTACTAGCTACAGCTACGTCGTGCACTTGAAATTTGTTACGATATTGATCAACTCACAAATAGGTCAATCATCGTGTCCTTCCAAAATAGCTTAAATTATTCCATTTCCTTCCTTAATTTCATCTAACTTCTTTTTTTTCATCCATAAAGGAAATTAGGACCTAAAAACATGCTAGAAATGAATTAAATACCAAAAAACACGAAACTCCTAAAGAAACAAACAAAATACACTAAACATAGGATTAAAAAATATAGTCTACCAAGCATTTTTCAATTATCATATAGATATAAAACTAAGAATAATATAAAAGTACTTAAAATGTTACAAGTTATATCATATAGTAAAGAATAATTACATCAAAACATCATACATTAAGAATAATATAGGTTCATAACTCCATAAGCATTACAACAAGAGTTCATGCTAAGGAATATAACACAATGGAAGTAAAACCTGAAATAAAAACATTTACAGTAAAAAAATTTTATATTTATATTGCACATATAGAATTTAACATATACACATATAGAATTTAACATATACATCAAATACAAGTTAAATTAAAAGAAAATCTAGAGTTTTAATGTTTGCATAAATCACATTGACATTAATTTTCATTTAGTGCAAATTCTTTATCATTAAGAGAAATCTTATTATTACTATCACTCAAATTTATTGCACCAAATGATATGTCAATATTTTCCTATCTAAGATTATTTTCCAAGTTACTCTTATTTATGATACTTGGTTCTTAGAAACCTATTCTAGTAAAAGATTAATATAGGCAAGAAAAATTAGATCTATAGAACAACTTGTTTTATTAAGAGTTATAGTAAAAAATAAAATTATCAATAAATTACAAGAAATCGTAGTCGACGTAATAATGATAATAACATACATTTTTTAAAACTTTAAATTTTATCGAAGAAATATCAAATTATTCAATTTTTGTGTTTTAATCTAATTCTTTTTTTAATATACAAATTCAAATGTATTTCAATTTTTTTCACAATCAATTACAATCAGACATTGACTCAGAATTTGAATTGCAATTTCAAAACACTACTCCTGAATTGGTCTCAATAGGCAACTATAAGATAAAGTTTTTTTTTTTTAATTTTGGTCTTCAAATTTTTAAAATTTATAAAATCATCCGATATTTTACCGATACTAGTTGGTACTGAATGATATTAGAAGAAATTGTCCATCCTAACTAATACTTGTACCCAATATGTTAGATGATTGTTTCGTACCATTTTTTTGTCGATACAATTGATACGGACAAGAATGGGGCAAATTTTATTTCTTTAAGAGAATAAAAGCACTACTTGAAGGTGAGCGGATCCCAAGAGCTTAGAAAGAGAAGGGGAAGGAGATTGGGAAAATGGTGGGGAATAAATGAATGAGGAAATGGTAAGAGGAGGAGATCCAAAGGGATTAAGGAAGAGGAGTCGAAGATTAGGAAAAGACGAAGAGGCCATGCACATAAGGGAAAAGTTCCCAAATAAAGAACAAAACAGTGAATTGATTAATCTAGGGAGCGATCTCCCTTCTTTTAATGGTTTCAAAAGAGATAGGTTGACTAAATTCTATCGACACTCTTTTTCAACTCTATGTAAACTGTTCTCTTTTGTCTTTGACATAAAAAAATTTAAATTTGCAAAAATTTTTTAGAGAATCTTTGTTTTTCAACCAAAATAAGTTAATAAACTAAAATCAAATAGTTGCAGAAGTGATACTTAAAGGAATGGTTTCATACCAAAAATATACTAAAAAAGATGATACATGAAAATTGATATTAATGGTCTTATTGTTAATTGCAAAAGAGAATTAAACTAACAATGATTCCAATATTTTTATACAAGTTAAATGAAAATTATATAAGAGAATATTAAAATTAAAATATATCTTAGAATCAAATAAAGGTTACATTTCCACAATTATTCTTCGCCTTCCTATATTATATTATTTTTAAAATAATTATAAATGTCAATGTGAGTGGTATACATTTTTAACATATAATACTATAGCTAATGTAGATGTGCAGGTTTCCCCGTTATTCTGGTTCAAGGTACGTAAGAAAAGAAAGACCGGCTCAAAAATAAGAAACCTATTTTAATATTTTTAGTAACTCTCCCAAGAAGGCCATACCATAAGCGACAAATTTCAAATTCTAGTTCGTGCTTTTGAGTTTGCATGTCAAAAGCTGGATCTCATCTCTTTAGGATGTTTTTCCATGGCGCATTAACAAGTGACATCGTGACTCCATAGGTGAAAACTTTGTTGGAGGAACGATATATATCTTCATACTTACTGTTAGGGATCAATAATGAAACCACATGAAAACAATTTCAGTTACAAACAAGTCTTAAAAACGAAAAGCAAAATCCATGATGATATTATTCTTTAGTTGCTACTGCCGCTTCCAGTGGCTGATCCAGGAGGTATCAGCTCCCTCAGCATGGCCACCACCTGCAACATGTTAGGCCTTTTGGAAGGAAAATCATCAACACATTGCAGTGTCATCTCCAAGTACCTGATCATTTCCTTAACTTCTTCTGCTTCTGCTTCGTCAGTTCCTTTAGTTACAGAGAGCAGCTCTGCGTCTATCACTTCCATTTGCTTTCCTTCTCTCACCTTCATTTTAACCCATCCCACCAGATTAGTGTCACCGAAATCTTCCTTATCTGTGGGTCGTTTACCTGTCAGGAGTTCTAATAATACTACCCCGAATGAATATACGTCCCCTTTGGCAGTGCATCTAAAGCTCTGGTAATACTCAGGTGGGACATAACCAGGTGTTCCTGCCAGCGTACTTACACTAAGGTGAGTGTCAAGTGCACTTATAAGTCTTGCCATTCCAAAGTCGGAAACTCTAGCTTCCATTTCTTGGTCCAAAAGAACATTGCTCGACTTCATGTCTCTGTGTATAATGTGAGGTATGCAGTTGTGGTGAAGGAAACAGAGTCCCTTTGCTGCACCTCTTGCTATCTTCTTTCTTTCTTCCCAACTCAGAATTCGTGTCCTTCCTCTTCCATGGAGCATTTCCTCAAGGCTTCCGTACTCCATGAATTCATAAACAAGAAGCCTCTCTTCCCCAATTTTGCAGTAACCCAAGAGTGGTACAAGATTTTTATGCTTTATTTTTCCCAGAGTTTCCATTTCAGCCATAAACTCTCGATCTCCCTGACAGCTTAGTCGTATAAGCTTCTTAATAGCAACACTTGACCCGTCCTTCAATGTAGCCTTGAAGACTTCTCCGAAGCCACCGCATCCAATAAGACTTGCAGCAGAGAAGCCGTTGGTAGCCTCAATGAGTTGCGAGAACTTGAGTTTCCTTAATTGCCTCTGGAAAGTAGCTACATTAATGCTCAGTGGCTCTTTCTCTTTGTCAATCTTCCATGTAGTGGCTGCATGTCCAGCTTGCAAGCTATTAAGCATCTTCACTTCTTCTGCTTCCTTATGTCGAACACGCATTGCGATCGCCCACACGACCAAAATGCACAGGGAAGCCACAGAGATTAAGATCCCTAGAACAATGCTATTAGCCCATGTTGCAGGTGAGCTTTTATGTCCTCTTGTTCCATCTATAACTGGATTGGAAGCTGGTTGACTGCTCCCACTGTGGCAATCAGGCAGAGGAACCCCACAAAGTCCTGGATTGTTTGCATACTGGCTCGCAGGGAGAGTACTGAGCTGCCCTCTCTGTGGAATTTCCCCTGTTAATTCATTATTTGAAAGATCAATTTGAACCAAAAATGATAAGTTTGAAAATGAATCTGGGATTTGACCCTGCAATCTATTATGCGATGCATCAAACACTCCCATGTTCTTGAGTTGCCCAAGTGTTGCAGGGATCTCTCCTGATAGCTTGTTGTGTGCTAATTCAAGAACTTGCAGAGCAACCATATTCCCGAATTCATCTGGTATCTTCCCTCGAAGTTCATTGTAAGAAAGATCTAGATACTCCAGAGTTTGATACATCGTGAAAAGACTCAGGACTGGTCCCGAATACAACCTTGTAAAATCGCAAGACTTAAGTGTTGGGACCTGCAACAGTCTCTCTGGTCTGATACCAGCAAATTCCAGCAAACCTCCAACTCCTTTACATGAATTCCCCACATTCCTCACAAACACTAAAGTATTACCAGAAGGGATTCCACCCAATGCTTTTGCCCCAAGCTGTCGACCTAATCGAGGTGGGATTTCTCCTGTGAGCTTGTTACTATTCAGATCTAGCCAAACCAGGCTGCTGCAATTTCCTAGCTCCATTGGTATCTCTCCACTCAAACTATTGTTTGCAAGCTGCAGAACAGCTAACCGTGATAAAAGGCTGAATTCTGCTGGAATTTTGCCAGTGATCTCATTGCTAGTCAAAGATATCCATTCCAAATTACTGCAACTGAACAACTCAACTGGAATTTCCCCAGTAAGATGGTTGTTATTGAGAATGAGCTCTTTCAGATTCTTGCAGTTGCCCCATTCTGGTGGAATTTTTCCCTCTAAGCCATTATACCATGCAATCAACTGCTCAAGATTCTGAAGTTTCCCAAACTCTGCGGGGATTGATCCATTCAGATAGTTTAGGCTGAAATCAAGTGTCTTTAACTGGGAACACTGTGACAGTTGAGCAGGGATTTGTCCAGTAAAGAGATTATCTGGCATTCTCAGCTCCTCAAGAGAGGCTGCTCCAGGACATATCTCTGGGGGGATGACTCCAGAAAATCTGTTTGAACTAAGATCCAAAATTCTCAAATTCTTGCAGTATGAAACTGAAGCTGGGAATGATCCAGAAATAATGTTGTTACTTAATATCATTCTCTCCAGTGAGCCAAGGTTTTGTAGAATCGTATCCGGAATGGCACCTGATATGTTGTTGTTGGACAAATCCATAAGTTGCAACCAAGAACATGAGGCAAGGGACACTGGGATAGATCCTGAAATGTTATTGTAAGAGAGTCGCAACTCCATAAGTGACGTACAACAATTTCCTAACTCCGAAGGAATCCATCCAGTGATATGATTATGGGAGAGATCAAATCTCTGTAAACTGCTGAGCCTGCCAAAAGATCTGGGAATCGCTCCCGATAGCATGTTGAACGATAAGTTCAAAGCTTTCAGATTTGTGCAGTTTGATAATGACAGAGGAATGGAATCAAGAATATGGTTTCCAGATAGGTCAAGTTGCATCAAGTTGTTGCAACTTTCAACCTTCAACCCAGAAATCGATCCAGTAAAATTGTTAGAAGAAAGATCAATAGCTTGCAGTTTATTGGAGTTTAACAAGAGATCATCAGGAAGAAACCCAGTTAAATTATTATGAGAAAAATTGACGTAAACAAGATTAGGATACTTGGACAAAAAGTTTTGAGGAACCACGCCAAATAGTCCTGAAGACGACAATTCAAGCTGCTGAAGGCCATAGGGAAGTTGAAGCAAGTACGTAGCGTTTAAAGTGAACATATTGAAAGACAATTTCAAAGTAGATAACATATCAAGCGAAACAAAAGGATTAAAACTTATAGTTCCAACAAGATTGCACCCTGTAAGATCAAGCTGAGTCACTCTTCCCAGAGCGCATGAAACACCGTACCAAGTGCATGGACTTTTCCTAAGCTGCCATCCGGACAAAGCCCCATTTGGATCATTTTCAATCATTTTTTCAAAGACAAGCAGAGCAGCTGCATCTGTTTTGCTCGATGAAACAAAGCTTTCATCACTAAAAGAAACCCAACTAAACCCCAAGAAAAGAAACAATATTGGTACAAGTCGATGCAAAATCCGAACTGGGTTGGTATCCATTGAATTACCAAAGAGCTGCAGGAACAGTGTTTAGAGACTACAGAGACAAAAGAGAGCAGAAACTTAAGAAAGAGTAATAGTGTAGGCTAGTGAGTGAAAAAAGGAAAAGAAAACGAACGAAAGGAAGAAAGAGAGAGAGGGAGAGATAAAGTAGTGAATGTGATGATAAATTGTTCCTGATACTGCAAAAGCGTGCAAAGCTTTTGGAAAAGGAGTTACTTTAATTTACATTATTTATAAAATCAGAAAAGGAGGGAACATGGGAAAGGAATATTTGGAAAAAAATAGGAAATGAATAACACATATTGCGGGTATATATGTTAGTGCTTGTACAGTTCTTTTGTTCTGATCATACTAAAAGAAGACTGTAGATTGGCAGGGGAGTGAGATATATGGAGGATCATATGAGAATTTGGTGATTTGAGTTTTGGTCAAACGGAAAAGGGACCAACAGCAACAGACAAGCAGGTCTACGTGAGATGGATGAGGCCTTTAGAGGGAGAAAATTTTCATGGTAAAAGACAAGTAGTTTTGTTTGATCCAAAGAGTCAGTCTGTGTCTGTCAGGCGGGTGTGAGAGAATGTGAGATAGATATGTTTGCGCTACTTTTTTCCCCCTCGTAGAACTCAGCTGGTCTGGTACCCATATGGACCATAATGAGTAATCATTGTTTCTAGTATGATGAATGATTTCGTGACAGAAGCACCAAGCTGACCATTTTATTCTCATTTTCTTTTTAAGGATAAGGTGGTATCACTTATCAGGCCATTGTCGTGCAAAAAGTTTGTTTTACAGATTCGAAACTGAGCTTTTACTATTGGGGGTTTTGGACTTCTTCACCCATCCTATGTCATAATAATTAGTTATTATTATCCCTCACCTCCTTTTACAAAGAAAATCATTCCAAGCATTGAAGGTTATCAACGAATATGTTTTCGTTTGGTACTAAAATTTATTACAAAATTAAAGAAAAGCAACAATATAATAAAAGAGTCCAATTTTTTTAGCGTACGGCGCTCATTTCTCCAAGCAACGATACCACTAGCTTAAGTAATGCATGCTAGATGCTGAATGTGCATTGACGGGTCTTCTAAAACATGTAACAAGGGAAAATCTATACTTACTTTTCATCCCAAGCTAGTACTAGACTATAAGAATAAGTCAAAGAGAGAATTGTAACAGTAGATATTGTTGTCGAGTGGGTCCCATTTCCAGATTTACAAGAAAAATGATCGTATGTATGTAAAGTCCAGTCCAGCGGCTGCGCCTCCTGTAAATAGAACAGAGCACAGGGGTGAATCCTAATCACAGCATATCGAGGTCCACAACGTTAATGAGGTCTTGTGGCTTTCAAAGAAAATTTGCAACGGGAAATGATGATGCCGCCAACATTTGGGTCCCTTTTCTTTTGCTTTTCTTGACATGCAAAGTTGGGATAAGATAATCCCTTTATTTACTTCTTTGTTCATTTTCCCCTAACCCTCGGCTTCATATTAACATTTTATCTTTTACTGTTTGAGAGTCATGTAGATAGCTGGTTTTACAACCATTATCATATTTACCCCCACTCATAACTTTTCTTTTGTAGAATGTGGGTGTAAATTAAATATACAGGAAAATTACTTTTTTTTTTGCATTAATTAGGATAACAAAGTATTATCTCTTTGTGATTTTCATAATTAAAGCTCTCTTGAAAACCTAAAATTCTTTCATAATTTACAATATTAATTTTTCTACCAAAAATACAACTACAAAATTTTTAATATCAAACATGTAATTTTCATTATTTTATTAATATTTAATAAATATTAATTATCATACTTTTATTAATTTATCATAGTTTTTAGTTTTATGTGATAATAAAATAACGTGCTAATAATAATAAATAAGATAATCATTTTCTTATATTATATTATATTTTTATTTTTATAAATAAGTAATATCATTAAATTTGATTATTAATCAAATAATGAAATTGCAACAATTTTACTGTTTCATTTATTAGTAATATTTAAATATCATTATTTATCGTAATAGAATATTTTCAAAAATTAAAATAAGTTTTCACAAAATTTTATTTCTTATGTAAGAATACGAAATTAAGATAATGAATTCATCATTCTATGTATAATCATATTTTTAGAAATAAGCAATAATTAATTTAAGCTAAGTGATTTCATTATCAAACAATAAAATTGTAAAATCGAGGAGATAAGAAAAATTAATTAATATTATCACTTAGTTACGAGGCTAATATGATAACGAAAATAATGAATACTAGCACTAAGTCTAGTAAATGAATAAGATATTAAAAATTAATTAACGTATCAATATGAACACAAAATTTAATCAGCACATGTATTTAGTATACATCAATTGATACAACAAGAAAACATAATTCATCATTATTGATTAACAATAATAATTAATTAATTAATTTTATATTTTAAAAAAGTGAATTATAAGTAAATAGAAGAAATTAATTATCTTACTTACTACATTGTTAGATAATAAATAAATATTTTAAAAATATAAATTATTTATAAAAATATAAAATATGAAACTTTATCATCTTATTTCCTTTTTGCAGCATTATATAACAAACAAAAATTTAGAAATAGCGGAGTAATTAAACTAATTTGATAGGAATAACGGATGGACCATCCTATTATAGGTACAAGATGTGTGTTTATGAATAGTAATTAGGAAATATAGTGGGAAACAAGGGTAGTCTAGTAATCAAAATGTATAATCAAGAAAATGAATAAATTATAATGAGACCTACACAACCGTAAATGTACACCTTAGAAGCTATTATAATTTTACTTACATTTTCATGTTGTATGAATTTCGAGTTATAATACATGGATATGAAAAGTACAGTTTAAAATTGTTACATTTAATAGGAATTTTATGAAAAATAATCACTAGTTTATGAGAGTCATGATTCCTCAAAACATGTATGCAAGTTCTTTTAAGATTTATAAGATTTTAAATAATGTCCTAAAGTATGGTATGCTAGAATAATCACAATATTTCTTATTGAAGGTAAGATAGGCACCACAGTATACATTTTGAAGGAAAAGGATGATATGCTAGTTTCTTGTAGTAATATTATATTTGGTGCTGCTAATGAACCCTTCTGAGGAATATACTAATTTCACGCGTAAACAGTTCAAGATGATCATGATGAGAGAATTGAACATCTTCTTTTTGGATTTCAAATAAAATAAATGAAACAAGGAACATTCGTAAGTCAAGCTAAATACACCAAAAGCTACTAAAGAAGTTCAAAATAGACGAGACAAAAGCACTAGGCAAACCCATTATCTTCACCACTGAACTACAAAGGAATTAAGAAGGCAAGGAAATTCATGAGAAGTTAAAACGAGGGATGATCAATAATCACATTATGGGTCGTCTTGATATATTATTTGTTATTAGTATGTGTATTAGATTGCAAGCATCACATATAGAATCTCATTTGTTAGTTGTAAAGAGGATACTAACATATATATTTGAGAGGGACTCTTTCTTGAGGTCTTTAGTTTAGTATCCCAATTCCCAAATTAGGGATATTCCCATGTGAAATATTTAGTTCATGTTAATTCTTAGGTCACTCTTTCATATCATGGTTTAGCAGGAAATAAATTGATCAGAGGCCAAATGTGTTGCTTTAGGTAGTTTATGGATTAAATGATAACTTCAGTATTTTTATTAAAGCTTACCCATGAACCTATAAGATGTAATAACATTAATGCTATTTTTCTAACCAAGAATTGAATTTAACATTTTAGAACAAAATATGTAGAGAATATTAAACATTATTGTATGGATATTATGTCTAATATAGTGTTGTAAAAGTAGAATTTATTGATACTTCAAATCAATTAGTTGATTTTTTTACCAAGCATCATACGAAACATTATTTTAATTCCATTAATAAAAAGATTGAGAAGATTGATGCATATTTTTTTTATAGCTTTTTATATCAAGAATCATTTAAGATGCTTGAAAGTTGAAAAACTGAGCTGAAAGTGAAAATGGACAGAAAATGAACCTAAGAGGCTATTCAAAAATTCCTTTGGGAGCTCCCTATCCAATCAACCCGCTAGGATGCAATTAACTTAACCAAATAGAAGGGTAGCCTTTAGTCCAATCGATCGTTTAGGAGCCCAGTTTACCAAACTGTAGCCCCCATAAATCTCCCTCTTTTAGTATTTCTTTACACGCCCAACTCCCAAACAACCCTCTTCCAAACTAACTGTAAAACACTCCAAATCCAAATCCAAATCCAAATCCTAGGGCTTTTAGTTCTCACTCATTAGAAGCATCCTTTAGATGAAGATTGATAGTTATTAAACCTCTTTGAAGCGAAACCCAAAGGTTATTTCACTCTAGATTGGTATTTTACCTCTCCAGGATGCTCAAGCTCAATTTAAGCTATTTCTTTCGTTATATTGGCTCTTTACTTAGAAGAGAGGATTTCATTCCTATTCATATTTTCCTCAACCCGCTAATTCATTCCCTTATCAAAAGTTTTAAACACCTTACACATACAACTCTTAAAGATTCACCCTCACCTCCTCCTTTATCTTTTCACCAACTCTAATTTCTTTGCATTTAACAAGATGAGTTTAGACTATGTAGAAAACGATATCTTGTGCCAAATAAATTCATTATGGACACCACCCTTTGAAAACTTGTCCAATACGCTGTGAAACAAGATTGGGACTCTCTTCTTTCTTAATGACCCCATATACTCAATCAATGTTCATCTTTTCTATTGCAATATCAAAGAGCATATGGACAAACATTAGCTCTTCGCCTCTTCATGACCTATAGATTTCTCCCTTGTGATGGCCATAGAAATCAGGTTTCTTTCTACAATCATTGGTAAGAAAACAATTATCTTGGTCACCTTATTATAAACATGATCTTCAATTTCCATAAGATCAGGACTGTTCATTTCTCGATTTCATATTACATTATTCTCCCTCTTGCGTTTGAGAATTTCAATACACCTCTATTATCCAATATTATCTATAGTTAAAAACGATCAACTCTTTATAAGAGAGACTTTGTCAGTTATGGTATTGGAATATGACATTCACTTAGATCCTACATACCACGTACAAAGGCTTCATCGAGCAGTTCACAACATCATGCATATAGTGATGAAGAGATCATAGGATGTGATGATTATCTATATTCATTGGATGATATATTAATTGATTTTATGCTTAAGTTATTGACATATCATGCATACTACTTTTCTTAGGGATTTTATTTGATAATAAAATTATATTGATGTGCGTGTTGTTTAATACCAGATAGAGTTTGCAATACATAAACAATGCATATATTAAGTTTATTATCCCAAATCTGTTGTTATGCATCAACTTGGGTCTCGGAAATGATTAAGTGGCCAATTCTTATCATCCATTCGTCTCATATGCATATCTCACACAATATAATAAATTATGAATTTTGATTTATGCTTTATTGTGAAGCTTGGTCATTATCTTGTCATTTCCCTTAAACTATTTCTAAAATTAACTCATCTCAACTATGTAGTCGCACAACTGTTTAGCCTCTAACAACATCCATATGACGTACATGTTGAGAGAATTTTATAATTACCATAAAGAAAGTTATGCAATGGGTGCTAGCTCTCTTAGAGGCTAAGTCTATTTATAATATGTTTTAAATATTTTAATAATTTAATTGAAATAAAAATATAATTTTAATTAAGATTTAATTCGAATTACAATTAGTTCTAATTAAATACCAATTATACCAAATAAGATATAATATATCATATTAATCCCTATTTATTAAATATCTCATATTTAATTAATTTTATAATCAAGTCCAACTTTATAAAACAACATTTTTCTCTTTAATTCATTCTTTATGCTTGACCTATTGATTCCTAAATATATTGGCAATGATATAAATTATAACTCTAAATCATATTTATGATTAGATAAATTAAACTCCTTTAATTTTTTTCAATTTTCTTATTGAATAATTTGTTTCTATAAATTAAGATTGACGTTTAATAACACATCATGACTACCAAAATACTTAAGAATGTTAAAGTAGTTTTGACTAACCTTTCGTACATAAATTTTATGTAAAATTCAATCACTTCATCATATAATGTTTTCAATAGACATAGAGTGTATAACTAATGTATATTTTATTTTCTCCACTATTCGTAACTAATTTTATTAATAACTTGGGATAGGAGTGTGGCCTGGGCCCAGCTGGCTAGGAGTTAACAAGCCAAGCCATGATCAAGCCTTGAGCTATGCCTGGGGCCACAAACTCAAAAATCTAACCACTAAGCCCTAATTTTTGCAAAAGTTAAATGATGTTATTGTTGAGCAAGTTTTACATTTCATAAAACTTCAAATATCTGCAAGTATACAGATTATAAACTTGTAATATTAAAGATGTCAATACCTTGAGGAAATAGTTAAAATTAAGTAAACCTAACTTTGTCTAAGTTAGTGAAATATGAATTGAATGAATATAAATAACAAAAATTAAAGCAATCAGATAAAATTAAGCAAATAATCAAATAACAATTGAGCTGCCACGATTAATTAAGGATAACCAAGTATAATCGTAGGATTCATTATTTCATTATTTTGCTCCCCTAATGATTATTGATTCAATTGTGTGTCGATCTTAGATTTTGGAAAGATTTGATTACTCTCTCTTAAGATTTAACCAATTAACCCTAATTGAGTAACTCTAATTGAATATGAAAATTCCAGAATTACAATCTCTTAATTCACAACTCTTTCCCTAATGTTTTCAATTAGTTCTGAAGTTATCTATTGAATAACCAAGTTCTCACACAAGATCTCTCTTCGAATGATAATTGATTTGTTAATCGTGTGGCATATTAATTCACCAACTCTCGTTACACAAATTAATCAGATAACTTTTGATTCATCCTCTCAATTTATTGCCAAAGTATGAACATGTACCATTAACACAATATAGAAATTGTATTGAATCAATAAAGATTAAAATCACAAAACAACTTAAGAACAAACCCTAATCTGGAAATTTAGAACATCATAAATGTAAATAACATCTTAGAATCCAGTTTACACATTAAGTTTGATGAAAATGATAAAAGGAAAGAAAGCAAAACTTGATTTGGAGATTTGGAAATCACCAAGAAAAACTTGATTTGGAGATCTGGAAATCACCGATGTTCTTCTTGATCCTCCTTGTTTAATCCCGTTTTACAAGATGGCGGCTGCCTTTTTGGAGTATTTTCACGTTCTTAAATAGTCTTAGAGAGTTTTGGGGGTGTGACTAGTGTTTATGCCTTTTGTTTGGTTCCAAAAATGCCCATAAACCCGAAAATAGATGGAAAAAGTCGCGTCTAGGAAGCTTCTATCACGATCATGCATCTAGTGTCACAATCGTGACTCTTTGAAATTGCTCTCTATCACGATCGTGCATATGAAGTCACGATCATGACTCTGGGTATTTCTCTTCTGTCATGACCATGATATTGGAGTTTGGTACTGCTGTCGCCTGCAACTAAATTCAAAAAGAAACTAACTTCCGTCAATACAAATTAATGTAGTAGTGGAAAGTGGGTATCGTTCCCAAGAGGAATTTTAACAGTAAAGAGTTTATAAGTTCAAAACTAAAACAAAGTAAAAAGGGGGTTGGCTTTAATTCACAGCAATTTAGAAAAGAATGACAAAATCGAAAATCAACTAAAGTAATTGGATCTAAAAATTTAATAGACAAACCTTGGTTTCAGGTCATCGATGTTATCACACTAACATGAATCCTTGATATAAAATTCAGTTCATCAATAAACATTCATTGGGTGATGTTTTCTCTTAAGTGTAAATGAGTAGAAATATATATTATAAGCATTCTTATCAATCAACAACCTAGATACGATCGTAAGTTCAATTGAGTAATAGCTTTAAGAACTAAGAAACCAATGAACAAGACAACACATGTACGACATGCATTTAATCAAGATGAGTTTCTTCTTAGAATTTCCCACTCTAACGTAAAGAAGGTAATCCTAATTGCTACTTGTGATTAACAAAACTGAACGTCATATTTTATTAATCTGGCTTTTAAATGAATCAATTCCTAGTTACGCACCTAGAAATCAACCAATCCAATTATAAAAAGCAATTTGGAAGACACTCAATGTTCTTCTACAAAACAAACTTTATTGGAACATCTCACATATAATATGGTTTCCCTCAACCAAGAAAAAGGGATTTAGCTACTCATAATGAAAGTGAAAATAAAAGAAATAACAAAACACAAAGTCTCCATCCCTGGTCTTTTTCTAGAGAATTCGAGAATATTTAGAAAAACACTACCGAAATGTAAACTACCGTAATGGAAAATCTGTAGAAATTGTAAAACTATTCTAACTCTTCAAGCTACGTGAACAATAACACCCCTTCCTCTTTATCTCCTTCGATTTCTTACTTTTTCTATGATCTTCAGCAGATCACACCTCCTACGTATTTAGGTTGCAAATCCCCATCAGTAAGGTAGCAATCTAATCTTCCAAGATTATGAAAATCTCAAGTGAATCAAATCTGATTTTGAAAACAGATTTTGCAGATGGTTTTCATCCTTGCATGTACCCACGCTTAGTTAATTAATTTTCTGTTATTCTAGAATTTCGACTATCTTTACTTTCCTTACCTCTTTTTTATTTAATTTCATCTCCCAAGTGTTGAAAATCAACTCAAAACAATTAAGAAACAAATCCATCAATTTTGAATAATAATTTCAACACATGAGAGAGATTTATATAACAAATGAGTGCAAAATGACAACTTAACAAATTCCCCCACATCAAACCTTTGCTCGCCCTCGAGCAAACATGCCAAACCACTTCACTCTATCAATTCATCCTTTATAAGATTAAGTGCACACAATCCGTTAACTTGGGCTAGCAAGACTTAGGTTGCAACATCCATCATAATCACTTTTCACCGATACAAATAAACAAAGTCAAAGTAAGACATCTTTGTTCAAAAGGCAAGTATGAAACCAAAGTGAATTCTTCTCACAGATTTCTCTCTTACACTCAAGTATTTAAGGTCAAAGTGTTTCTCTCAAATCTCTCTCTAACAGATTACACTACCATAGGCTGGCAAATTTACCAGTTATCATTCATTCAAATTACATTAGTTCATAGATCATAAGGACTTTATTGTGGGTTGTAATGGGGCTAGGTTCAAAGGTAAGGTAAAAATGGCAAAGGTTAATCACAAGCATTCACGAAGTACCAAGTAAAAGGGCATTCAAATTAAAATTCTGAGATAAACACATGAATACAAAGGACTACAATTACTCATTACTAACTAATGCTACTATGCTTTATTCTTTTTCTTTTTTTCTTTTTCCCTTTTCTTTTTTCTTTTTTTAACTTGAAAAATGTTAAAAACAAGGGAAAACAATAAAAACAAGAGAAATTACTAGCAACATAATTTAATAAACACATGAATAGAAGTACCTATAAAAATATCTTAGAATACAATACAGAACAAAAGTCCCAAATTACTCAATGCTTCATTCAATTAGTGATAGGGTAAGGCTAATGGGATTTTTTGGTTTTAATGTAAGGTGATTGATTGAAAAACAAGGTTAAAGGCTCAAAAGTGTTTGCAGAGGGAAAATAACTAGGTGGGTCATTTTTAAACGAAAGGGTGTAAAAATAAAGAAGGCCTTAATCATTTCTATAAACCATGTAATCAAACAATTTCAATCTGATTCAGTGCAAGTCTGAAGGCAAACTAGATTAGAGGAGCATCACACAATACAAAGAAATGAAATGACATAAAGATGATGTCATTAAAGCTCAAATCTACTCACAGGTTTAATTCAAGAATTTATCTTAATTCCATAACTACCTCATCACTCAAATGTCAAAATTTTGATTAAGTTTACAAGATCAGTTATTGCAATCAATCAACATGATTCACCTTAGACTCACATAGCCCAATTTAATTTCATACACACACTCAGCCTCATCTAAACTAATATGATAAAGCTTGAGGGCTTAACATGCATGACAAACATACAAAAAAAACTGAAAAGAATCACACACAAAAACTGAAAATAAGGTCACACACATATAATCCAATTCCTTCCCCCACACTTAGACCAATATTGTCCTCAATGTTAGGACATAAAATTAAAGAAGCAAAAATATAAAGGAAAAGAGAAAAGAAGGCTTCTCTGTTTGGAAATGCCGAAATCATGGTGTTGGTGGATGTGGAGGTTGGAATCCTTCATACTCCCAATAAGCCATGAAGTTGTGCTCCAAGCAGTGCATTATGTGTTCGAGTCGACTGAGGCGGTCCTCCAAATTGGCTGGGGATTGTTGGTGACTACTTGTTTCAGCTGTGGAAACCTGAGTTTGTGCTGTTGATCTTGTAGTGAAAAGAGTAGTGGGGCCCGGATTTGTGAAAGTTATATGGCCATAACTAAGATCCACAATTCCCATCCTATTCAAACAATAAGGGTAAATTTTCCTCTCACTAAGTTGCTGGAAACGTTCTATATCTTCCGGAAGCAGAAAATAGGTAAATCCACAACTTCGTGTGCTCTATTGGCTACAATTTTTGACTTCTTTTCATCTCCTTGTTTTATTGCTGGTAAATGGTCCTGGGGTTACAGCAGGGTTCGGTGGTGCTGTTTGTGTGGGTACTGCCATGGTTGAGGTGGTTCGTGGTGGAGATGAAAGGTCAACAAAAGACGTGATTTGGGTGGCTAACCTTCGGGATTCACTTTTTCTCCTTGGCATGATTTCAATCTCCGTGAAAACGTAGACCTGTAATTGCAAAAGAGAGACACGACACCAACAAAATCGCAAGTTAGGGCTGGGTGGAGTTCGGTGAATAATAGGTAGAATGTGGGGTAGTGTATGGAGTGTGTAATTTAGTGTCCACTAGATGAGTATTGATGTGCAAAATTTGCAGTGAAAAACGATAGTGAGAACAGCTAAGTGAAAGAAGAAGAGGGAAAAGATAGGTGGGAAAATTAGGGGGCGGCGGGAAAGAAAGAAGATTTCGTTTTTCTTTTTTTATTTAAAGATAAAAGAATAAAAATATACTTAAAATTAAATTCCTAACTAAAATGAAATAAACCTAATAAAAATAAAAATGAAAAATAAAAAACATAAACAAACCTGAAAATTTTACGAGTTTCCCCGAATGTGTTTCTTTAAAATCTTTAGCTGGACGTGTTTCATTACTTACCTGATTAGAAATAAGTTGGGGATACCAACTCTATTTCTTCCGCTTGCTCAACTGAAAAGTTCTCATAATATGGCTTCAGGCAGTGTTCGTTAACTTTAAATACCTTAGATGTATCTAAACTTTGAATTTCTACCGCATCATAAGAAAAAACGTTAGTAACAATAAACGGTCTAAGAAAACGAGATCGTAATTTTCCAGGAAATAACTTAAGCTTTGAATGATAAAGAAGAACTTTTTGTCTGATTGAAAATTGTTTCCTATAAATCAATTTATCATGAAAAGCTTTAGTTTTTTCCTTATAGATTTTTGCATTTTCATACGATTCATTACGAATCTCTTCTAACTCTTGCAATTGCAATTTTCTATTGTTACTAACTTCTACCTAATCCATGTTCAACTGCTTCATAGCCCAATAAGCTCTATGTTCTATTTCCACAAGTAAATGACAAGGCTTACCGAAAACTAACCTGTATGACGACATGCCTATCGGAGTTTTATGAGCAATTCGGTATGCCCACAAAGCATCGTCCAATTGTAAGCTCCAATCTTTTCTGTTTGGATTCACCACTTTTTCCAGTATGGATTTGATCTCCCTGTTGGACACCTCAGCTTGTCCACTTGTTTACAGATGATAGACTGTAGAGACTCGGTGTGTGGTACCACATCTTTTCATCAAAGCTTCAAAAATCTTGTTACAAAAATGGGTTCCTCTGTAACAGCCCAGACCACCCGCTTGCAGATATTGTCCGCTTTGAGCCTCGGCCTCTCGGGCCTCGCGCTCTCACGG
>JANQAP020000078.1:9304897-9320251 GCA_026874005.2 Erythroxylum coriaceum
ACTATACTTAATAAGTTTGATTAAGGTTAATTGCACATTAAAGAGGTGATAATTCTTTAACTAAATATACTTGTGTGCCTCGAGAGAAGGTATGAATACGTGAAGTTAATTGTTGCCTCAACTCTGATTATTAATATTACAGGACAATTGATAATATTTTAATTGTGTCACTTGTTTTTGTTCGATTTAGACAATTCTAAATTACCAAGGCCTAAGAACTAAGAAGCAAATTTTAACCTTATTTTTGCACTTCTTGCCAATTCTGATATTGACTGGACTCTGGACTCTGTACGCTTTTCCTTATTCCTGACTAGAATCCCTGGGCTACCCATCTGCGGTGTTTTTCTCTGACGAACTAGTTGGGTTGACTCCCTACCCTAGACTCGGAGTCGTCCTAGGGTAGAAAAAGCAAAAATAAAAAAAGTTTGTGCTCCGACTAGGGTTCATAATCTATTAACTTTTGTAGGTTTCGCGATTCTCCTTCAACCATGGTGAAATCCAACGATAACGGATCACTATCAATTCCTCCTTTTCTTAAAAAATGCTACGAAATGGTGGATGATGAATCTACGAATTCGATAATTTCTTGGGGCCAAAGCAACGACAGTTTTGTGATTTGGGACATGACTGAATTCTCTGTTCAATTGTTGCCTAAGTACTTCAAGCACGGCAATTCTTCTAGCTTCATCAGGCAACTCAATATCTATGTGAGTTTTGTTTCTTCCTCTGTTTTTTTGTTCCGTTCGTAATTCTTTGTTTCCTCACATATGGCTACTTCTGATTTGCTTGAATTGCTCTGAGCTGGTTTTAAAAATGAAACCAGATGAATACGCTTGAGGCTGAGTTACTAAGTCGGACAGCCTTTGGGAGTGGCTCAAGCATAGAAACACGGGTTGCGTATATGTAGGGTTCAAATATAATTATGCCTAAACAAAATTAGAACCATAAACTTGTGGGTTTATAACTATATGTGATATTATGATAGTAGGATCTTGTTTTTAAAGATTCAATCATGGCAGTCAAGTTCATATATGTGTACAAGTATACATAGCATGGGTGGTTACATGTCTCTGACATTTAAAGAAGAAATTGTTTTCATGCCATGAGCAGGTCAAGTCTATTAGATTAGTGGACACTAAGTTCATTTCTTGTTTCATACTTTGAATATTGGGGGAAGGCTAAATAGCCTGAATGCTAACAAAAAATCCTCCTCATGAAGGGATTGGGCATAAATTGTGTAAGATATTTACCACTTCAACTGTCGGGATTTTTTATATGCTTGAACTTCATCTACTGTTAAATAATTGGTGGAGTGCAACCAACGATCACATCCAACATCATAAAATTGTTCGAATGCCAACACTGAATACTATGTTGGGTGGAGGCAAGGCATGTGTGTGATTATGTAATCTAGAAATCACGTTGCTGATTATGCACATAAATATGTTTCAGGGGTTTAAAAAAGTTGATACTGATCGCTGGGAATTTGCAAATGACGGATTTATAAGAGGTCAAAAACACTTGTTAAAGAACATTTATAGAAGGAAAAATGCATTGGGGACAGATAATCGAAAACCATTGCAGCAGCAGGACAACGATGTTGACCCTAGTGAGAAGGTTGAAAGTGCAGGGTTAAGGAAGGAAGTTGAAACTTTGAAGACTGATAAGAATGCCCTTATGCAGGAGTTGGTGAAACTTAGGCACAATCAGGAGACTGCTCATAGTAAGCTGGTTCTTTTGAGAGATCGCCTTCAAGGAATGGAGAAAAGTCAGCAACAGATGCTGTCATTTTTAGTGATGGCCATGCAAAGCCCTGGTGTTTTGGTTCAACTTCTTCACTCAAATGAAAATAATTGGCGAATGGCTGAACCAGGAAGTATTGTAGAACAAGTTCCAGATGATGCTGAACCATTACACTCTGATGGAATGATAGTAAGGTACCAGCCTCCGATGGATAAATTGCCTGAGCCCATAAATGTACCACCTATAGGTTCAGGAAAATCAGAAGATTCCAGCACTTCTCTTGATGCGAAGAAAGATTTTGTTATCAGTCCTGATTTCATAAAGTTGTTTATGGAAGAAAACTTCTGTTCTTTTGAAAATCATGGTCCGTTTGTTCTTCCTGAACTGCCAGACGATGGTGCATGGGAGCAGCTACTGTTGTCAAGTCCTTTCTCAGAGAATGACGAGGACACTAAACAAGATTGTGAAGAGCCCACTGCTGGTGCAATTAAAATGGGAACAACTGTTTCTGATACCCAGTTGGACAGATTTGACAGTTTTAACATGTTAGTTGAAGAACTGGAGAACTCTCGGAACATGGAAATCCGATCAGCTGATCATAGGAGTTCTGAAAACTTGGATATTTTAACTAAGCAAATGGATCTTTTGATTTCTGAAACTAATCAGATTCATGAAGATCAAGGAAAAAGTAACTAGAAAATAGACTTAGGCTTGTATCCCAGTACACTTTGCTCACATGGATTAGTTTTAATCTGAAAGATGCAAGTTGATTCTCTTTATTCTTTGACAAAGCATGCTTCAGGGAACAAACTTGGGATTCCTCGAGATATTAGTTCTTCGCGCTTATAACAGCACATTTCAATTGCTTGTCGCTCAATATGGAACATTTTGCTTACTGCTAGGTCAATGGAATGGTGGGATGGTCCTGTGGACATGGTCGATCAGAGAGATGACACATTTTAATTATGGAATTTATAACTTGAATGGTACCATATTGATGATAACAGAATACTTGGTTTACATGGTTAACAGTTAGACATTCAAATCTGTTACGCCAGCGTATTGCCTGTTAGATATTCAAATCTGTTACGCCAGTGTATTGCCAGTCTGTGCCATATGTAACATGTAAAGTGAAGATTGTTAGTCTGTTCACAGTATATGCAAGGTGCCTGACCATGCGATGGGAACCTCTTAAAAAATAAGGAGATGAATCCTTCAGTTGTTTATTAAGGCAAACTCACAGTTGGAGACGAGGAACATGGCCTCAAGAAATAATTGTTCTCGTAAAGATACAAATGAGAACATGCACATAAGATGGAAGCCCTCGATGAGTAGCAGAGTTCATCACGATAAGGGGTGGGGGTACAACAATGTTTTTAAGTTTTTCGCCTAAGGAAAAGCAAGTACAACCACCAAGCAGTTCAACTTACCGCAGAAACTCTAAAGAAATTGCCAAGTAAATCGCCATACAAACAGAAGGAAGGATTATCGTTGAAAGGCCTTGGCCAAACCAAAAGCAGCAGCAGATGCGAGGGCTCCAATAAAGGCTGTTTGCAAGGCGCTCTTGAAGGGTTTGTTACCAGTGAAGTAACCTTTGGCGTACCCAAACAACAGTAATGCTAAAATAGTTATACAAACTGATACAATTACAGCATCCTGAGCCCTTGGAATAAACATGTAAGGAATGAGGGGTACTAATCCCCCTAAAATGTATGCGACGGCTATGTTTAGTGCGCTTTGCATTGCCCTTTTCGGGTCGGGCTTCTCCAACCCTAGTTCAAACCTGCAGCAACAAAACAATGCCTTCAGTGAACAAGCCCTTCATTACTGATTTTGAAGCTGACTCATTTCATTTGAGACGTTCAGAACTTGCCGAAGTTTTACCATTAGTGAATAATTCCGGTTGGTTTCTTCATTAATTTCTATATTGAATAATAAGGCATCGTTCGAACCAATTTTAAGGAAAAAAAAAGTCTGAATTAGCCTAGCCAATTAAACGCCAATAGCTTTTCTTCACCTTTTCGATTCTATTTGATCTCGCAAAATTGTTCTCAAGAATTAAATGACTCCAAGCACCTCAGATCAAACAAGACCAGGCTCAGGGCCAGGCCAGACCAGGAACGGGCCGGCTCAGCCGATCCAATTGCCATACCTAAGCACCTGCTGAAGTCCTATACTGATCAACAATTCGAAAACACTTCGTACAAGTGTCAATTTTAGGACAGTCGTCCATGCAAAATTGCCAGTTTCACGTGCATGCAAATACAACTGTATTGGATTGACCCACTAAAATTGAACGGCCATCTCCGGATAAAATCAATCCAATGCACCGATCGGCAGGATGCACCAGAGAGGTTTGTCATTTACTGAGAAGGGAAAACCAAAACGGGCTTTTTATATAGAAGCTGCTTACTTTGTGTGACAATTAAATCTGAAAGGTTTACCCTTAGTTACATTGACTATTCATTAAACTTAACTAAATATATTTAGAATACTAAAACTCCCAACTTACTTAAGAAGACTAGTTATAAGATGATAAACAAGAGAAAGAAGATTACTTCATCATGAAATCAAGCCAAGCTTGAGGCTTCTTCTTGAGAGCATTAACCACAGGCCCGTATTCATGCGGCTCTATCCCGTACTGTGCCAGTATCTCCGCCACCTCTGCGGCCTCTGCATCCAAATCCACCTCTTTATATATATACATATAACACATCATCGTTATGCATATATAAGAATATGTAGCCGATATGTTTCTGAGTAACATAGAAAATACACGTTAAAATAAAAACCCATTAAGTTAAATACAACCTGTGTCTGGAACTGCGATTATCTCTTCTTGCTCTCTCTTCAGCTCCCTTGCATAGTGATCCGCCTCGCTTTTAGCCGCCAAATACCTGTGTGCGTATGTATGTGTGTCTTTATACATAGGTGAGACATAAAAGGTTTAGAACAATTTGGGTCAAAAGGAGAAGGATTAATTAATACCCTCCGAGTCCCATGGAGATGGCACCGGCGGCGACTTCTGCGACGCCAGCGGTGAGGATGACGGATGAGGTGGCATTTGCGCCGGACAGACCGGCTGCGAGGGCAAAGGGCACTGTGAGTCCGTCAGACACTCCGATGATGATGTCGCGGACAACCTCGCCAGCTGTGAAGTGCTTCTCCTTGTGTTGGTTCAGTAGTCTCTGCTTCTCGGACTCTAAGTCTGGTCGGAGTGTAGCCATTTTGATTAGGTTTTTCTGTTCGACTTAAGATGAGTGCCTGAAATCAAATTGTTTATATTTTATTTATTTATTTATTTATTATTATTATTATTGATAGTTTTTAGAAATGTAAAACCTGGCCCGGCTCGGCCGAGCCATGGGCCAAGGTTGGGCGGGCCACAGGCGGGTCTGGCTTGTGACTCAACTGTTATTTCCAAAACGACGTCGTTTTAAAATTTTTTTCTTAAAAAAAAAATGACAGGCTAGGCCGGGTCGGTTAGCCCATGATCCCTAGTAGTCTTATAAAGAGAAAGCACAAAGAATCTTAATTAATCACACGTGTATAACTTTTGAGTGTCATTTTTTACCTTAAATTTTTTTAGCAATCGACAATTTTAACCCTAATATTTTACGAGAAGAATTATAATTTTAACATTTACAAAACGTTAAAATTGGACCCCAGCGTAATAGAGAATTTAACCATTTTTATCAAATGTTAGGTCAGTACTGATTGACAAATTTTTAATGTTTTCGTAAATGTTTCCCAATGCCACATCATTGTTGACGTGGTAAGGGGGAGCCCACTTTTAAAAAATAAAAAATTTATAAATTTGGGATCCATTCTTTATATTATACAAGAATATTTAATCGGGATAGTCACGACATTTAACTATATATATAGACATTCAATAATAGTAGAGAAATTCTCCTCACCAAGATTCCCTCTATAGCAGTAAGCAATGAAATGATAAGAAGATGTTTTTATAGGATCGAAGACTATAACACCTCCCCTTCAGTCCCTCCCCCTCCTCCGTTGCCATTGATGCCGCTGCCACCAATTGTAACACCTCCTCCACCAGCGATGAGGAAAAGATCACTTGAAAGGATCGAAGAATGCAACTATTTCAAGATGCGTTATGTTCTAAGAGATATTCGCCTATGTCTATTCGAGGTACAATATTGGATTTGTCAAAGTTTAGTTATGCTAGAGTCTATTAAAGCAAAAAAGATGGTCTTTTCTAAGAAAAAATGAACCGATCTTTGATACAATGGTTCTGTTTTTGGAGTTCGAATTATACTTAGACTGTGATGATTAGATCTTCGATTGAAAAGGAAAAAGAAGAATCTTCTAATTTGTTAAAACCCTTATTTACAATAATAGTTAATAAATGTGCTTGTGAATGAGTGATTTTAGAGATTTTTTGTGTATTAAGCACCCTGTTGCTTCTTAGTTATTCTTGTTTGTAGTAACCTTCTAGTTATATAGGTTTTTTTGGTTAAATTTGTTATGTTTTCTTAAAGGGGCTTAAAACTGTAGACTTTCGGAGCTATAAGGGAACTGATGAAATTTGAGAAAGTAAGTTCACTGACATGAATTTGAGCAGGTGTGATATGGATGACATTAATGAACGATTGAATATTCTTCTTTAAAATAAAGGACGAGCCCTATACTTATAAATTAATTAAGTTTTTAAAAATTTTTTAAAAGTTGGTGCTACCTTGCCACGTTAGTAACAACATGGCGCTGGGAACAAATAAAAGTATTAAAAAATTGTTTGGTCAATGCCATCTGACACTTAATAAAGGGATTAAATTTTCCGTTATAGTGGTGGTCCAATTTAATGTTTTCTAAATGTTACGGTTATAATTGTTCTATTTGAAATGTTAGGGCTAAAATTATTGATTGGTGAAAAACTTAGAATTAAAAATGACCTTTTATTTAGCTAATAATAATGTTTGTTTGGCTTGTATTACTGCTTATTTTGTTGAATTATTGACCAAAAAGTCGTTATGCAGATATGGTACTATAAATATGATGTCATTCGAACTATCTAGTCTTCATGCTATATTGAAATTGTGAATCCTATAAAAGCGAGTGATATGTTTCAGGAGCCTTATCTGAAGATCCGATGAAGCTTATCTTGGCCAATATGTTTTTGTTAATTTATGTTTTAATGAATGAAAAGAAAGAAGTGAGGAATTCTCTTTTTGACTTTGACTCTGTCACTTCAGTAATTGCTTTTCCATTTTTTATGAACTAAATATGTATCGATAATTTAGCTAATATTAAATAAAATAATTATGAAAGTTATTAAAATAATAATTATGTGATTGAGTCCTTTAAATAAAGACTTAGAGTTTTAATTCTAATGTAATGGATTTTGTACTATCTTATTGATATCGATTGATGTCAGTTGTACTAATCAAAAAATGATACTAAATAATACAATGTCATACCAAGTTTAGGTGCTAATCAATATTGACCGATACAATAAATAACGATAAGTTGTTGAATAAAATTAGTAAATACTAAAAGGTAAAAGATTACATTAAAAATATTGAACCCTAATTAAAAAATAAACTATCTTCAAACTCTCCTTTTCTCAACTTTAATGCAAACGTAAATCACCTAACCTAGCTCTCTTTATCACTGCTTCATCGATGTCGTTTCTCCATTGCCACTACTACTCTGTCAGCGCTGCTTCTCTATCATGATTACTGCTTTATTGCCATTGCTACTCCATTGCCACTATTGTTAGCTTCTCCAATTGCCTGCATCTTCTTCCTTCTTTTTCATTATACAGTGTCTATTGAAGATATTTATACGATAAGACACATTATTGTTAGCAAAAAATGAAATAGCATAAAATTAAAATTGGAACGACTTATTTGAATATAAGGCTTCGTGAAAAATCACTGCCCTAAGTCAGAAATTTCCCCGTTACGATGTAGCAAGATAATGAGATCCGACCTTGGGGTTAATATCTCCTCTACTAGCTTCAGTGCATTCCAAAGGGCAGAGTAGGAACTGTCTCTAAAAATTAAACAGAAGGACTAAGAAGAGAGAAAGATTTGAAGAAGATGGGTGTGTGTTATATTATTTGGTTCTCCAATGGTGAATCTATCTCCCTTACGCTAGGCTTTAGACAAGAAGAATGATGTTTAAAGATGTTATAAGCTTATTCTGCACCTTTATATATATATAGAAAACTAGGGAGGGGTGTGTGGTTGACAAAGGTAGAGAGTAGAGTGTAGCATTATGTGTCTGTGTATTAAAAAATTAACACACAGTGGATATATATATTAAAAACTAAGAACATTGGGGGTATAATAACAATGGCAATAAAAAAACATGAATGTAAGGAACGTTATTAACGTTATGGTAATAAAGTGTAACAAAAACGTTGCACGTTGTATAATAATGTTATTAATGCTTTGGAACAATAGAAACAATCCGCTACTTGGTCCAAAACTTGATAAACAAACTGTAACAATTTAGGAGAAAGATTGACAAACAACTAGGTGAACTAAGTCTTGAATCTGATGTCCAAAAAAATTGGAGACAGAACCTGTTAGAGAAATAAACAGCCTCAAAATTTCCTAGTCTTGTGATCACTCTAGAGAGATAGCCCAAATACTCTCGTAGGAGGGTGGCTAGCTCCCCATAATCACATAGGTGAGTCCATCAAGTGTGTATTGCTCACACCACCCAAACTTAGGCTATGGAACTCATTAAGGATTAAACAATCCAACTTCATCAAACGCAGTAAAGCTATGCTAAGGACGTAGTTCAACAACTAAATGTATCTCAATATTATTCCACAAATAATGTACAAATAAGTAATCACCACATAACTTCGTTTAACCCATTAAACTTGGTTTCCCAAGACGGGTATCCATTACGAGGTTACTACACAATTGGGCTTAACCCCATCCATTTAGCATGCTCTGAAACTAATTTCCTACTCAAAGCTTCTGTAAACAGATCCGCTAAATTTCTCTCTGACTTGACATACTCTAGAGAAATTATACCACGTCTAATCAAAGTACAAACAATTTTATGTCTCATTCTGATATGCCTACTTTTGCCATTATATGCATTGTTCTTGGAAACATAAATGGCAGCCTGTGAATCATAATGAAAGAACACAGAAGGAATTGGTTTTTCCCAAAGTAGGATATCTGCTAAGAGATTCCTTAGCCACTCAGCATCTCTTCCTACCAGCTCCAAAGCCATAAACTCAACCTCCATTGTTGATCTCGCAATATATGTTTGCTTGGATGATTTCCATGACACTGCAACTCCTACCAAAGTGTTGCCAAAGTGAAAAGATAACCACTGGTAGAGTGTATATCATCACTCTTCGTAACCTAATTAACATCAAAATACCCCTCCAATATAGGAGGATGACCACCAAAAGATAATCCATAATGCATAGTGCCTTTCAAATATCGTAACAAACGAATCGATGCATTGCAATGCTCTTGACTAGGATTATGAGTATACCTACTAAGTCTACTCACATAGTATGCAATATTAGGATGAGAATAGTTCATCAAGTACATCACATTACTAAGAATTTTAGCATACTTAGCTTAGTTCACACTATCACCAAAATTTTTCTTTAAAGCAACACTAGCATCATAGGAAGTCTTGACTGGATCAACATCATAGTAACCAAACTTCTTCAAATTTTTCTTAACATAATGAGTTTGTTTCAACCTAAAACCAGAGTCAGTCCTATCAACTTTAACTCCCAAAGTAAAGTCCATAAGTCCAAGATCTTTCATATTAAAGGAAGACTTTAGCAAACTCTTGGTAGTATCAATGACAGATAAACTAATACAAAAAATAAGCATATCATCCATATAAAGAGTTATGATCACATAACCATTGATGTCAGATTTCACGTAAATGCAAGAATCAACATCACAAGAGGTAAAACTATGTTTAAAAATCTAACTTTCAAATTTCTCATGCCACTATTTGGGAGCTTTTTAAAGTCCATACAAAGACTTAATCAATCTACGCACCTTTTATTTTTGACCAGGTACTCTAAACCCTTCATACTAGACCATATAAATTTTCTCATAAAGATCACCATTCAAGAAAGTTGTCTTAACTTCCATTTGGTCACATGAAGCTTAAATATCAAGAAAATAGCAAACAACACCCTTATAGATGTAATTTTAGTAATAGGAGAGTAAGTATAAAAAAAGTCCAATCCTTTCTTTTGTTTAAAGCCTTTAATCACAAGTCTTACCTTGAACCTCTCAATGGTTCCTTCAAGTCTCAATTTCTTTTTGAAAATCCACTTACACTCCAAAGGCTTACAACCTCGAGGTAGATTAACTAAAACTTAAATTTTATTAGACATGATTGACTCTAACTCACTATCTATGACTTCTTGCCAAAAGGTGGCATCCACAAATCTCATTGCTTCCTCATAACTTTTGGGATCTTCTTTAATAATATAAGTCACCACAAAACCGTCATCTATCTCCCCAGGTTTTTTCACCACAAAAGAAGTAATAAAGTCAAAACCAAACTTTGTGGGTACTCTAGCTCCTTTGCTTTTCCTTAGTTTAACATTTTCCTCTTCGTCTATGTCATCATTAGTAGATGAACTAGGGACAAACTCTCTAGGAACTTGCACACTCACTTTTATAGGAAATATATCCTCAAAGAACAATGCATCTCTTAACTCCATAATTGGTTTGTAAGTGTTAGATCCCTCTTCCTTAACTATAAATCTATAGGCAGCCCTATTAGAGGCATATCCCACAAAAATTGAATCAATGGTCTTAGGCCTAATTTTCTTCCTCTTATGTTCAGGTAGAACAACCTTAGTAAAACACCCCCACACTTTCAAAAAACGCAAGTTAGATGGATAACCTTTCCAAATTTCATAAGGGGTTTGATCTAGTTTCTTATGAGGGACTTTATTTAGAACATAACAAGCTGAAAGAATAGCTTCCCCCCATATGAAATTTGGTAATCCTGAGGAAATCAATATTGCATTCATCATGTACTTGAGTGTTCGATTTTTCCTCTTGGCTATTCCATTTTGTTCAGGTGTATAAGGGGTTGAAAGCTCATAAATAGTCCCAACCTTTCCATAATAATCAGCAAGGAAACAAGTACTACAGTTACCACCTCGATCAAACTTTAATCTCTTAATTTTCCTTTCCAATTGGTTTTTAACCTCAGCTTTACTCAAACTATTCTTAAAATCATCCAAATCTGTGTGCACCAAATCTAGCAATTGTGACTCTCTTTTGGTCATTGACTTAAAAGGTTTCTTAAAGTGTTTAGCTATAACACATATTTGACAATTTTCCATTTCATTAGTGATATGGTTAGACAATAAGTTTAAGCTTTGCATCCTTTTAATTAACCTTACATTCACATGCCCAAGTCTAGAGTGCCATAGGTCTAAAGACTCAATGATATAAGCAAAAGAAGTAGATGCATTCATTTCAACTTCATGTACAAATAAACCTCCCATTATAAAATCCTTTACCATTAAAGTTCCCATTCTTAGTAAGAACTAGCTTATTAGAGTCAAAAGTAAGTTTGACACTAACTTTGTTAAGTAATGCTCCATAAATCAAGTTTCTACGAACATCAGGAACAAATAAAACATTTTCTAATGCCAACACTTTTCTAAAAATGCGTTTGAGAGTGACCTTCCTAATTACTTGGACATGAACTCTATTGGAGTTACCCATATATATGAATTCACCATCAGTAGCATCATTCAACTTCTTGAACAGGTCCATGTTGGTGCTAATGTGGTGTGAGGCTCCTGTTTCAATGATCCACTCTACCAAGCTTCCAATAAGGTGACTTTAAACTCCACAATAGTAATGATCTTCTCATCATCATCACCAGCTTCGACCATATTACCTTAAGGCTTACCAAAATTCTTCTATTTACCTTGTTGGTGTCCCTTCTGGTTTTCTTTCTTGAAATATTGTGATTTTGTTCTTGGCCTTTCTTCTCATGATTGATTCTAGCCTGACAAAGAGCAGCAGGATGGCCTGGCTTGTGGCACCACCGACAGTCACCATCAATCATTTTGCGTTTAAACTGACCCTGCTTGTTGTTGTTGAAAGACTTGTTTTGTCCACCATTCTTCTTGAAGTTATTTGCATTTCTATGTTCTATCACATTAGCCTTAACAGTAGGGATAAGGTTGAGTGATTTGGTCTTATCTTGTGTACAGTTGGCATCCTCAATCTATATATGCCCTATCAACTCCTGAAGCTTCATGTCTTTCTTCTTATGCTTTAACTGGTTTTTATACTCATTCTATGAGACAGATAGTTTCTCAATAAGGGCATTAACTTGAAATAGCTCACACATGTTCATACTCTCAGCAAGGATTTCAGCAACTAGGTTTTCATACCCATGTAATTGAACCATAATGGGTTTATCATCAACAACGATAAATTTTAACTACCTAGCAACTACATATTTCTTAGCACCGGTATCATTTGTCCCATATTTCACTTCTAAAGCATCCTAAATTTCCTTGGTAGTTCTGTACTTACAGTAGATATCAAACAATGGGTTTATCATATGGATGAGCAACACTTCCCTAACAGGACAGTTATCCTTAGTTATCTTAGGTCGGTATTATCACTAGGAATTTCTTAAAACAATACATAATCAATTTAGTATTGTTGAAAGTAAAATAGAATTTTCTCAAACCATCGTTTAAAATATCTCCCATCTAGAGGCTCTAATCTAGTTAGGTTAGGTATAATCCTCTGGACTACGATGATAGGGGCAGAACCTATGTGGGGAACATCAAGTGCAAAACCTATGTTGATCTCATTTGTAGATGACATATTGAATCTGGTAACAGAGATGTCTCACATGAAATACTTAAGTAGCAGTAAGAACATAACAATATTCTGAAATAAACATGCAGCAACACAACTGAAAGAATTGCTGACAAATAGTATAAGAAACACAACAATTTCCAATAAGCAATAGCAGTTCAATAATTTTTACGACTTAGATTGTTAGTGAAAAATGAAATAGCACAAAATTAAAATTAGAACGACTTATCTGAATGCAAAGCGTCGTGAAAAATCATTGCCCTAAGTCAAAAATTTCCCCTGTATGATGCAACATGACAACAGGATCCAACCCCAGGGTTAATGCCTTCTCCACCAACTTCAGTGCACTTCAAAAGGCGGAGTAGGAACTTTATCCAAGAATTAAACAAAAGAACTAAGAAGAGAGTAGATTTGAAGAAGATGGGTGTGTGTTATGTCGTTTGGTTCTCTAATGGTGAATTTGTCTCCCTTACGCTAACCTTGAGACAAGAAGAATGATGTTTAAAGATGTTATAAGCTTCTTCTGTACCTCTGTATATATATAGAAAAGGAGGGAGGGGTATGTGGTTGACGAAGGTAGAGAGTAGAGTGTAGCATTGTGTGTCTGTGTATTGAAAAACCAACACACAGTGGGTATATATATAATGAAAAACAAGAACGTTGGGGGTATAATAACAATGGCAATTAAAAAACATGAATGTAAGGAATGTTAGTAATGTTATGGTAATAAAGTGTAATAAAAACAATGGACGTTGCATAATAATGCTATCAATGTTTTGAACAATACCAACAATAATTTTGTAAATCACTTTCTACCTTTTCTTGTCACTTCATACTTACAATCTTCCTCTTTATAAATGGTAATACTTTTTTATAGTTTGATTCTTGAGTTTGGTTTTAGTATTTATGGTGTAGAAATTTGAAAAAGAAAAGACTATCTTTTTGTTTTCTCTTTATGTTGTGGATGTTTCAATTAATCTTTAGCTTTTGAATTCCTTCCCTTGTTCTTAAGCTTTTCTAGTCAAATTGTATTTTGCTTTTTTAGTAAAAATCGCAAGTTTTTTTGGCAAATTGTATTTCGCTTTCCTGGTGTAAGTAGTAATTATAAAATTGTATATAAAATTCTAATAAAATTGTATATTTAGCTTTTATTCTCCAACAAATCAAATATCCCATAAGAAAACTAAAAGTGTTGTTTAAAGGAAAGATTCATAAACTACGCTTTCATCCAAAGTATTTGCATTAACTTCTTCTATTGCACTTAAATAAATTACAAATTAGTAATATATGAAATTATTCTCAATTTTAAACTTGTAATACATTATACTTTTAACTTAAATATGATCAAAATAAGATATAAACCAACTATTATTAGATGTTCTTAATTCATTCGTAGTGATAAATGCATTTTCTTCATAAATCGCTCACCTTTTCAAGTTCATTATAATTAAGATTAGGTGATGGTTTTTCTTCTTTAATCCAAAAATTAGTATGTTCAATACAATCAATATGAACTGGATCATACGTGATTTTCTTATTATGTGCTCTAAATACGTAATAGAGAAATTATAAATTCAATAATAAAAATAAAATTAATGAAATAAAAACAAAACTATAAAATACCTGTTCTTCATTATCAAATTATAAGTAACATAAACAAGGTTATTAAGTCTTTAATGTCCCAAATGATTTCATTTCTTTGAATGAATACGTTCAAAAAAGCTCCAATTACGCTCACAATCTGATGCAAAAGTTGTTTGATTGAGTAACCTAATAACGAGTTTTCTCAATGTTGGAGCACTATCATTGAAAAATATCCACCACTCATCTATATTTTAAATTAATAGTTATGATAAATAAAATATATATTATTAATAAGTAAAGAATGAATTAAAAGTATAAAACTTACCTGGCTATATTATTTGATCATAGGTTTTTTCTTTACTGATGATCTGGCAAAACTCACTTAGCCTTCACGATACAACTTAATTTTATTTATCGTTTGTGATTGCTCTTCAGTAGAGAAAATACCTTTGCATTTAATCACGTCAAACAGACCGCCCATAATATTAATTGTACATATTTCTCCACTATATAAGCAATAAGGATTAAGAAAATAAGCTACTAAGTGGATCCTTTAAATAAGATGTTTATCCCATCGTTGGTTAATATTATCTATATAAGGCTTTTACAATTTCTCCTTCCTTTAAAAAGAGTTATAATTGTTTTGTTAGCTTTATACACACCACCATATATATACCCCAAAGATGACTTCTCATCTGAGTCAACAATCCTCAACAACCTTATAAGCGGAGCCACAATCTTCACAGTTATCAAGCAACTGTTGATGGATTGTAAAACCTATCTCCTTATTTTACGCTCAAAAACTACAAGTGAACGGGTCGTGACTTGTAGTTAGAAAGAACGGATATCGATCTCACAGTTTAAAAAAGACTTTGTTTAAGAAATAAAATTGTTTAATGCAATTAATCTAGAAAATATAATTAAAATTAAAAGACTAAAGTAAGCAATGGACAATACCGCAATTACAGAAAATCTGAATTCAAGGATCTAAATGCTAGAGATTACTTTTTCCTAATTTTGTCTTCCTCATGTTTCATTGATTGAATTGTGTCTCATCTTAGATTTCCAAATGTATTAATTGCCCTCTCTCAAGGTGTAACTATTTTTTCCTAATTGAATTTACAGGAATCGATTGAACGATCTCTCAACCTACCTAATGACTCTACCGATTCAACTAGTTATTACACTA
>JANQAP020000078.1:9385902-9402896 GCA_026874005.2 Erythroxylum coriaceum
GTTGTATGCCAGTGACTAGAAGACAAAAATGCTAGTGGTGGCATAAGATTCCATTGAGCATATTAGCTGTTTGAAGTCTTGACTGATAGTAGAAAGGAGATGCATTCAACTAGTGGCTTAGACTGGTTTGTTCGTTATAGAATGGATAACTAACTCCTTGCAACATGTAGTTTAGTGGTGGGCATCAGACTAGGTTGACAAAGACTTGAGAGGTTGGGTCAAAAATAAAAATTTCTGAAGGGGATGTAATTATGCAAAATCTCTGATTTGATTGCAGTCGTTTCTAGCACAATAAAAACAGAAAAATTAAACACACAAATGTAAATCAACATCGAAGTTTGTTGACGCATTTTGACATGCTTTGCCTACCTCTGCGGGGCCCTTACCCAGATTAATACTTTCACTAACGGCAATAGTTTCATTAAAGGCTTTACTAAGTCGACACCACTTAACCCTTGACACTATCCATCATCTTCATAACCTGTGAAAGTATTTCACATCCAATAACACGACTGACTCGTGTTAACCTCAACAGAAGATTTTCTCAACAACTTTTTAACGAAAGACAATAAACACACAACTCAAGTGATTAAAATAAACAATGAACATAAACAAAGACATTTGAGAAAGAAAACAATTTCCCTAACAATGTAGCTTCATCAATGAAAGAATAGGAAGTTGTCCATTGAACACGAAAATTTTTTGGAGTTTTTCCATAAAAACATGATGCAAAAATAGCCCAAAAAATCACCCACGATGGACAGAAAAATGCAGCTCCTAATTTAGAAAAAATCTTTGAAAATCAACTTCCACAAATCACTCAAAGACCCCAAAAATCTAGCTGTCGAGTTACCATATTCTTATAGGTTTTTCCCACACAAGACAGCAACAAAATAGCCCCAATAAATCACGTAATAGGCAAATGAAATATAACAAAAATTTGCATGTTTTTCACTACTAGAAACCCCACCACTTTAGTCCAGAAAATCACACAAACACCAATGGAAAAATAACTGCTTCTACTTATAATAAACAATGATAACTTAAATAAAACACAGCTGCTGAAAAACATCCACTAAACCACAAAGACCAAAGAGAACAATGCAGCTGCAATATATGGATTAATGATCAACGTAAACTTCGTTGGCTGCATAGCCTCTCAATCAACAGTGATAACTTGAGAAAAAAGGAGCTGCAAGGATTTCACATAATCACCAAAAATCCTAGCCACACAAGTCAAGTGAAAATCAGCAAAGATAGAATCATATCTTAACCCAATCAGCTGCCAAATATCAAGTTAGATTTCTAGAAGATAACCATTATCAAATCCCATCTTAAGTAGGATTTGAAATTTATCAAACTTGTCTTGAAAGAGTCTCACTTAAACTCAATTAAGTCTAATTATCAAATAATTTCTAAAATTAAATAATTAAGATATTGTAATCTATATCTTAACAATCTCCCCCCTTTTTGGCATTATTTGTCACATATGAGAATCTCCCCCTAAAGGAGATAATTGGACATATAACATCAAAGTCACAAATCATATGAGAACTTACAAAAGAACTCCCCCTTAATTAGTCAATAAGATTCATTCTCCCTCTTAGGACAAAAAGATGCCAAAAAGTAAAACAAATAGTCACATATATACCTTGAAATATCCCCTGGAATGGAACAGTCACCGAAAACAATATGATATCTCCCCCTTGGGACAAAACAATGCCAAAATGAAGAATGCCTTCAATGTGATCAATCTCAGTGAATAAAGAGCCATAAGAATCAACAATAAGTATAGCGGAAGAATCATAAGCACGCTAAGATGACAATTTATCACCAATCAAAACACTAGCCAAAGCATCATTACTTACATCAAAGCCATCCACATATGACTGATTAAATTCAAAAACTCTAAATATGCATTCAACGAATCAGAATCAAACTTAATCAATCTCCTCCTTATATAAACCATGTGAAAGCATATTGCCCAAACTCATATAGCCCACGATATAGAGAGAAACTATAAAGAAACTCGAAAGATCTAAATCATAGAAAACTTGAATCTTCCTATAGGTGTCCAACTAAGTATTAACATTTTTTTGACATAACTCCGTAAATCAAAATCCAAAAGAAAAATTCTCAAATCATCAAGTAGAGCCTCATGTTCACATCAAATATACTATTCAACAAGTAAGAAAAGCCAGATACACATCAATCAATTGAACCTTAGAAAACCAATAAATAAAAACTCAAAAAACCTTATGTTAACTCCTACGAACCTTTTTTTTTAAGAAATAACATCAAACTATACTTTAAAAATGTAAAGCACATAGTCCCTGTGTCCCTAGAAGAAATTTAAACTTGAGCTTATTCCTAGTTATATTAATTTTGTCATCAGATGTTTGGTTGGTTTCTCCCTCAGAAGTAATTAACAAATCCTCTTTCTAATTAGTTTCTTTAACAATAGCAACTAACTGTGAATATGGAAAACTTCTTACTTTTCCTTCACTATGTCATTATGCTTTTAATTGACCCTTTCGAACCCAAGTATGCTTCAGTACTATGGGCTCCTGTTGCTGGAAATTTAACGATGAGTGTATAGATTTTCAGTTTTGAGCCCTTTGAAATATCATTTGTAATAACTTGTAGTATTTCGACCTTATGTGCCTAATAACCCCATAAAAGTGACATGTAGGTATAAACTTTTGATTCTTCATTGAGATTTCTCCTTGGACAGATCTGATGGCACCACTTTTCTCATCATTAGACTTAGAATATTTACCTTTATAGCCAATGCCTTGGAGATCTCCTTTAATCTTACCAATTTTCAACAATTGTTTTAATTTTTCGGTACCTCCATTTAACATTCTTATTCCCTTTTCCATACTGACCAGCTTCAACATTGTTTCATCAAGCTTATCTATTGTAGATAACAATTTCTTCTCTAAATCTTAAATGATGTTCTTCATAGAAGAGTTTTCCTTCTTTAGCTTTTCATTCTTCTTACATGTTTGCACCTATTTCGCATACATTAACTCATAGGCTTCATAGATATCCTCCATTTTGTCATCTGAGCCAATGTCATCACTGTCATAACCTGAGGTTAGACTTTGATCTAATTTAACTACATTTTTCCTAAGATTATCTTATTTATCCACAATTTTCTCATCAGTTTCTTCCTTCTTGGTTGTTGTTAAGCAAGCAACTGGACTTTTGCTGTATAAAGCAACTAACGTAGCATTGCTCACAACCTCACTACTATACTCACTTTCAGATTCATTCTCACTCCAAGTGCCCATATAGGACTTCCCTTTTATCTTTTTAACGTATTAACACATTTTGCTTGCACATGTCCGAAGCCTTGATACACATGACATTGAATTTTCTTTACTTTTCTTTCATCCTTTCTAGTTCTAGCTTGTTGTTTAAAGTGACTATTTGATGAACTCCCATTGTTTTGTCTAAACTCTGGTCTATCCTTCTTCACTTTCTTTAACCACTTGTGAAATTTCTTGTTAATAACTCCATATCATTATTCTCATCGGATTCATCTTCGAAGTCATTCACGACTTTACCAATCTTGGCCTGCAATGCCAATTCTTTGTTCCTCTCTTGCTTTCCCCTTAACAAATTCATCTGAAAGTTAGTAAGAATTACAATTATTTTATCCAATGACAATTCATTGATATCATGAGCTTCCCCGATTGCTACAATTTTTGGTATGAACCTTAGAGTAACAATCTCAATGTCTTCTTAACCAGTTTCAGGTTAGCGTATTTCTTCCCGAGTTGACGTGCTTGGTTTACTATGTGACACAATCTCTTATGGAAGTCTCCGATGGTTTCACTCTCATCCATCTTCAGCTCTTCAAATCTCATGGTCAACATATGAAGTTTCGAGGTTATCACAGATTTCGATCCCTCTTGTATAGTTTGCAAAGTGTCCCATGCTTCTTTTGTTGATTCATAGGTTGATATCATAGCAAAGCAACCTTCATCAACTGCACTAAAGATGGCGTACAGGGCTTAAGAATTTCCAAGTGCTCTCTCGTCTTCATCCCTTGTCCACTCAAATGCATCTTTAAGCACTACTTCTCCTTTTTCATCAATTGTCATTGGATGTGTCCAACCATTTAAAACTAGATTCTATACTTTTGTTCCTTATGCCTGAATGAATACTCTCATCTGCGATTTCCACATAGGATAATTTGAATCATCTAACAATAGTGGCCATATGATTGATGCCCCTTCTCTTATAGCCATACTTGCAAAACACAGATATGCTACTACTTGTCGTACCAAGTTCTGATTCGGTAACCCACTCTAATATCAATTGAAAATTTCCAAAGGGGTGTAGTTTCACAAAATCTCTGTTTAGATTGCAATTGTTTCTAGCACAATAAAAAACAGAAAAATTAAATGCACAAATGTAAATCAACACTAAAGTTTGTTGATGCAATTGGGTACAACTTGCCTATATCTGCAGGGCCCTCACCTAGCTTAATACTTTCACTAATGACAATATTTTTATACAAGGCTTTACTGAGTCGACACCACTCAACCCTTGACACTATCCCTCGTCCTCATAACTCGTGGAAGTATTTCACACCCGATAACACGACCGACTTGTGTTAACCTTAACAGAGGATTTTCTCAACAACTTTTTAATGAAAGACGATAAACACACAACTCAAGTGATTAAAATAAACAACGAACATAAACAAAGGCACTTGAGAAAGAAAACAACTTCCTTAATAATGTAGCTTCATCAACGAAAGAGTAGGAAGTTATCCACTGGAAAATCTGTTATGAAGTTTCAATATCATCTCTAGAAAATCCCATGCACAATAGCAGTAAAATCACCATCAAAACAAATGTTTCATCACTGAAATGTTGCAGACGATAGAGCTTCAACCACACGAAAAACTTCTGGAGATTTTCCATAAACACACATTACAAAAATAACCCAAAAAAATACCCATAATAGACAGAAAAATGTAGCTCCCAATTTGAAAAAAATCTTCAAAAATTAGCTTCTAAAATCACTCAAAGACCCCAAAAATCCAACTGTCGAGTCACCATATCCTTATTGATTTTTCCTACACAAGATAGCAACAAAACAACCCCAATAAATCATGCAATAGGCAAATGAAACAAAGAAATAATTTGCATGTTTTTCACTACTGAAAACCCCACCACTTCAGTCCAAAAAATCATACAAACACCAATGAAAAAACCATAGCTTTGACTTACAATAAACAATGATAACTCAAGTAAAATGCAGCTATTGAAAAACACCCACTAAACCACAAAGACCAAAGAGAATGACGCAGCTACAATATATAGATTAATGATCAATGTAGCCAGCTGCATAGCCTCCCAATCAATAACGATAACTTGAGAAAAATGCAGCGGCAAAGATTTCATATAATCACCAAAAATCTCAGCCATATTAGTCACATGATCAGCTGTAAGGATTTTACATGATCACTAAAAATCCCAGCCACACAAATCACATGAAAATTAGCAAAGATAGAATCATATCTTAACCCAATCAGTTGCCAAATATCAAGTTAGATTTCTAGAAGATAACCATTATCAAATCCCATCTTAAGTAGGATTTGAAACTTATCAAACTTGTATTGGAAGAGTCCCACTTAAACTCAATTAAGTCTAGTTATCAAATAATGTGCAAAATTAAATAATTAAGAAATTGTAATCTATATCTTAACAGAAAAGGTGACAAATAACGGTAGCTACCGGTGGCTTTTGCAATGTTAGAAGGCAACTGTTGGAGTTGATGACTAGCAACAACTAAGGGAAAGGTCAGTCGCGTTGACATCCACAGTAGATGCATGCTGGTTCATACTTGCTAGACATCTAGCAACAGTTATAACCAATGACATCTGGGCAGTTGGAGGTGATTACAACGACGGTTGTAGGTGACAGCTGGCGGGGGTGACGTTAATGAAGAAACTTAGCGGCGGCAACATGTTAGAGAGGCTAGGGTTTCTTAGTTTTGATGTTAGGGTTTGGAAAGGACAAAGAAGAGGTTGACAAACCTATTCTATGAGGTTGTTTAGTAATTTGAATATGTTATATTAGGTCTAGAATAAGATATCCCATATTTAGAATAAATGTTGTTTGCCTATTAAGATAAGGGTATTCTAAAGCTAATTTTGGTTTGTTTAGTAATAAGATTTAGTATAATATATGTCTAAATAAAACCATAATTAAAACATACTAACCTTGCATTAAGAATACTTTTAATAATTTAAAAGAGTTTTTAAATTCAAATTTAATGCCAAAATTAAAGTGATTATTTTTAATTTTGGTTAAGATTAATAATTATGTTGATTCTTAATCAAAATTTTAAAAAAGATTTCTAGAAATGAAATTAATTAGATTGAAATAAACTCCTTAAATTTATGAAAAATATTTTCTTAAATAATTAGGAAATATGTTTCTTAATTATAATAATTTAGAGAGAAATGTTCTCAGCTCTCTCTAGACTCTCCTTATAAGCACCTAAATACTCGTCTACTTCTCCATTTCAGCTTCCTTTTCTATTCTCCATCTTGTTTTCATCTTCTCCACTGGCTTCGTCTTACAGCATTTTGCTTGTCCTTGTTTGTTCTACTAACTTGCCCTTTCCTCTTTCGTAATCCACTGTTTTGTTTCCATTTTTGGCAATGTCAGAGCAAACTCCTTCCTGTCTCTTATTGTAGCTTGCCCTATAAAGCATCCCTTTGCTTCTTCTACATTCCCAAATGCCTAACCACCCTCTTCATTACCTGCTTCCTCTAACCCCCCACCTGCTCTTGAAGTAGCTAGAAGACCTAGACTTAAGTTGTTAGAGAATCTGATCCGTAGATTAAAGTAATTTATGTCCCACTTAGCTTGAATTCTAAAAATCAAATTGTTGCACCACCTCTGGAAATACTAAATGCTAGGGATGAAATGTGGAATTCAATGCTAATAGTTTTTTACCAACTGGAAAAAACTTGGCTTCAAGGATCTTCTTGTGAATAATTAGGTTGTTTTCTTCTTCAGGTTTCACAATAATGTCTTAGCAAGGAAAGTATTGGAGCTTAGGCCTTGGTATGTTTAGGATGAACCTATCCTTCTTTTATGCTATTCCCCTGGCACTAACATCAAAGATATTAAACTCCCTAATATTCCCATTTGGATGTGCATACATGGAATTCCTCTAAAGTACTAGACCACTTCAGGTCTCAGCCATATTAGTAGCTATGTTGGGAAGTTTTTATGTTTAGACTAAGAAATATATGTGATTAGCATAATTAACCATACTAGGGTGTGTATAGTTTTTAATGCCATGAAATACTTATTTGAAAAAATTCCCATACTCAAACTTGATGAAAACCTTAAACTGGTAGAGGATATTGTCAAGGTGATATATGCTTGGAAGCCTACTAAGATGAATAACAAAGTTTGGAAAACTTTAGGGAAGACCTTCAAATATACATTCTCACAAGATCTACTAGGAGAAAACGTTTATGCGAATTTAGTAGAGAAAAATCATAAAGATGAGGAAACTATAGAAGTAGAACAAATTCTAAATTCGTGTGATGCTCTATTCTTACATATAACTGAAAACAATGCTATGGTCCAATCTGTAATCATAATTGGAAACTCTAACATAATAGTAGCACCATATAAGATTTCTTAGTTATCAATCAGCCTTTCAAATAACATAGAGGAAGCAATCAAATAGCCTGATTCAACTCTACTCACATATGAGCATGAGGAGAACAACTTCAATTCTACAGTAAGAAGGAAGTCCAGTAGAAAGAAAAGATCCTTAATAAAGGATCAATCATCATGCTAATTAGCCTGGAATGTTAGAGGCCTAAATTGTTCTAACAAAACTCATGTTTAAGAATTTTTATTAGATAATAAGCCCATTTTACTAAGCATTCTTAAATCAAGGATCAACAAATGAATTTTCATCTGTTGAACTTTTTTCCTAAAGGTTTGAAGCTCTTACACAATTATGATGCACATCTAAATGGAAGAATCTTACTATTACATAATGAAGCAAAGATCTGCATACTTAATTTCATGGTGACTAATCAATTAATCCATACAAAGGTATGTGTCAAGGAGTTGAACTCAGTTATTTACATTACTACTATATGTGCCTTTAGCTATCTTTTCCAAAGAATTGCTTGTTAGAAAAAACTAAAGATATTGTTGCCTTTCTATATGGACCTTGGCATTTGATTGGAGATTTTAATGACATTCTTTCATCTAGTGAGATTTAATGCAACCATCCCTATAAAGTTGTTAGTAATGATTTAAGGGATTGTCTCGATGATATTTAAGTCGGTGGTCTACCTTTTGGTTACAATTTTTTCACTTGGAATAATAAAAACAAGGAGAACACATTCATCAGAAAGAAACTAGATAGAGGCCACACAAATCTGAATTGGCTTCAAAAGTTTCGTCACGCCAATGTAGTATTCCGAAATACTAACTTCTCGAATCACTTTCCTGTGGTCATTTCTCCTCATCTACAAGTCCAACCAAAATCCCTTTCAAATTCAATAAATTTTTAATAAGTATTGAAGTTTTCACTAAAGTTATGGAAAAAAGATTACAACCTCAGGATTATGACACAAAGCAATACACTCTTATAAGGAAGCTTTCCACTATTAAGGAGTAATTAAAAATCCTTTACAAGTAGAATATAAGCAATAAGCATCATTTGGTGAAATCAAGGAACAATACTCTAGATATTTTTTAAACAAATTACAAGTTCCCTTTCTAAGGATCTTCAAATCAAGGAACAATAAGAATTACACAACTTCTTCCGAGTAGTGAAATTTAAGCACTTACTATTGAAGCAAAGATCTAGAACTAACTAGTTGAAGTTTGGTGACAAAAATTTTGCCTTCTTTCATAAATTTATTGCCTTCAGAAAAGCTATCAATATAATTGTGTCCATCAACTATGCAGGAAATATGCTCACAACATAAGATAAATTCCTCAAGGCATCTTCAGATTACTTTCCAAATTACTTAACTCATCCTTTGATGGTCATTCCAATCCTAGAATATTAGAGGAGATTCTACAAGACAAACTTCAACCACATAAAGCCCTTACATTAACTGAGTTAGTCTCTATTACAAAAATCACAAAAGCTTTCAAATCTTCCACCCCCACAAGGATCAAGGTCTTAATGGTCTAAATGAAAACTTTTTTCATAAAACTTAGCCAATTACAAGTCAAACAAACACTGATGATGTGCTTGAATTCTTCACCAAAAATAAATTGATGAAGGAAATATATAGAACTTTCATCACCTTGATCCCCAAAGGAACTAAGTATGAAACAGTCTATGATTACACAACTATAGCATGCTATAACACAATTTATAAGATTATTGCCAAAGTTTAAGCAGGAAGGCTTAAGCAAATTCTACCAAACAATATTGATCAGGCATAAGGTTCCTTCATCCCTGGCAGAAGCATTAGAGATAACATCACAGTAACTCAGGAATAGTTTAATTTCTACACTAGAAGGAGAGGTCACAAGAGGCATCAAGCAAGGGGGTCCAATTTCCCTTTACCTTTTCTCTTTAGTCATGGAAATCTTAAATAAACTCCTAATAAGAGTTGTTGAAAGGAACCAGAACCTCAATCATTTATTAGATTTTAGCTCTATATCTTGTTGTAACTCCATTTATAAACTTATCTCTAAAATCCTAGCCTAAAGATTGAGAAAGGAATTGCCTAATCACATTGGTGAATCACATGGTGCATATATATCTAAAAGGGCTATTGGAGATAATATTTTGATACTTCAGGAGTTAACTGGGACCTATGTAAAGAAGAAGGGTAGAGCTAATTGATGTTTGATGATTGATCTCAAAAAAGCATATGACTGTGTGGATTGGGGCTTGATCACTAATATTCTAGTAGCCATTGATTTCCCAAAAAAGTTTCATCAAGTGGATCATACAATTTATCTCAACTCCTCATTACAACATCATTATAAAGGGTCAACCTATAGAAATGTTTAAAAGTAGTAAAGGTATTAGGTAAGGTGACGCTATATCACCTTATCTAGTTGGTTTGATGATGGAGGGTTTAAGTAGACTACTCCACAAAGGGGTAAAGAGTTACAAAGGCTTTAAATTCCATTCCAAATATAGAAGAGTTAAATTATGTCATCTTTGTTTTGTTGATGATCTTAGTTTACTCTCCAAAGCTAATCCTACTTCTATCTCAACTCTTAAGAAGGTCCTTAAAATGTTCAACAAGATGTTTAGTCTCTAAGTAAAATACTCTAAAAATGGCCTATTTTTATACCATAAAGCTACTAATATGGAATCCACCTTAGTCCCTATTATAGGTTTTAATGTTCAAAAGCTCCCAATGGTGTATCTTGGTATTCCTATCTCAGATTTCATATTCAAATCTATTGATTACACTTACCAAATTGATAATATTAATCACAAAATTACCTCTTGGAGTGTTAGGAATCTCTCTATTGCTAGACGGGCTTAAATCATTGTATCTATTTTAAATTTATCAATATCTGTAAGGAATTTCATTTTGCTTTCTCTATGAAAATGATTAAAGATATCAATAGAATTTTAAATAGGTTCCTATGGATTGGTTGCAAAGGCAACCCTTACAAAGTAAAGATAAGATGGAGGGATGTTCGTTTACCAAAATGTCAAGGTGGACTCAGCATAATTTCTCTTAAGACTTTAAACTCTTTATTACTTTCCAAAAGGCTATAAAGACTCCTTACTGACAAAGAGGCTTTGTGGTGTAGATGGATCATATATACTTCATTAAAATAAGGACCTATAGAGCTTTAACTTAGATAATATATCCTCTACCAATTTGAAGACTATTCTTAAGCTGAGAGGAAATTTGAGGCCTCACTTCATCAACCTTATTGGCAATAGGGAATCTACTTCTTTTTGGTTTGATAATTGCCTTTCGGTGGGACCTCTGAAAGATTTAGATCACGGTGATGCATTCAAACCTATTACAACAACAAGAAATAGTGGATAAAGCTCCCACAAAAAAGGATCAGATTAGAATTACCCCATTCTCATCTTCTCTAAAGACTAAAATCCTACATATTAGTTTTAACCTGTATAATGATATTGTCATATGGAAACATACCACTAATGAAGTATTCATTAATCTTTCTTGAAAGAAAGTTTTCACTAGCAACATGCCAATTCTTCCCTGGACAAAAATAGTATAGTCTAAACATCATCAGTCAAGAGAATCATCAATCCTTTAGCTTGCAATGCTAAACAGGCTACCTAATGTTGACAAAATTGTAAGGTTTACTTACTTTAATAATTGGTGATGTCTTTACAAAGATGATAGGGAAAACTTAGACCATCTTTTCTTCAAATGCATGTATGTCAGAGATTCCTAGCAATCATTGATGCTAAAGTGTTGTTTAAGGGAATTTCTAGAGGTTTTAAGCCAAATTAAGTCTTGGTGTGTTGATTTGGGATTTCATAGTAAAACTACCAAATGATGCTTTTGCACCTCTCTTTCTTTCCTAGTCTCAATTGTTTAGGATGAAAGGAACAACAAAATATTTCATGACAAGTTCCCCACCACTGAGCATTTTAACATATCTATTTCAATGAATTGGAGCTCATATTGGCATCCATAAACTTAAGGATTTGGACTCACATTATCCTAACAATGTCTGGAGAGTATAAACACTTAGCTTGAGTTGTAATTGCTTTAAATATGTTTCAAATGTAATCTTATAGTGTTTTTGTCTCTTGTATTTATAAGGTGATTATACTAGTTCCGATTACATTTGCCTTTTATGGCTTAATTTAAGTCAGCTTTTCTAAAAAAATTATTGGCTATCAAAGGAATCACCTTTGGAAGGAAATTAGAAGAACATCTACTCTCATTAATAAACCCTGGTTAATCACTGGAGACTTCAATGTATCATTGCAATTGAAGAAACTGAAGGGTATATGCTAATAGAACTCCTTGTCAAAACATAATGCTATACCTATGTGATATTAAGGTAATCGATGTAGCGTTAGCTAGTAATTTCTTCACACGAAGTAACAACTAGTAAGGAAATGATCTTATTAGGAAAAAACTTGATAGTTATCTTGCAGACATGAATTGGTTACAACAATTCCCCAACAGCTTCACTATTTTCCAAATTTCTTTTCTATCTGATCACTCTCATGTCTTTACTTATACTAATTCTAAAAGAATCAAGTACCTTTTCAGGTTCATCTACTTCCTTTTGGATGTTCCTGGATTTGATAAAGTTTTATAGAAAGGGTTAAGAGATGAAGTGAATGGTTCCAAACAATATTAAAACTATCAAAAAATGATTTTAATCAAGAAGAATCTTAAATTGATACACAAGGAGAATACAGGAAATTTACACCATCTTGTTACAATTTCCAGAAATGTTCTTATTTTAGGTTAGAATGAGTTATATAAAAATCATCAATTCAGTATACTTATTGAAAATGAGAAGCAAGCATTGTACAACTTCTATAAAGATCTATCATTTGATCAGTCCTTGAAGAGGCAGAGATATAAAATTGCTTAGTTGAAGGGTAGTGATAAAGGTTCAACTTTCTTTCACAGATATGTCATCTCCAAGAAAGTTGCAAACAAAATAAAAAATTTGATGTGTAATAATCACATCATTTGTAACCAAGATTTGTTAAAGTTAAAGGATTTTAAATACTTCTCCAATGTTATAAATGCCTCCACCAATGCTCAATCTTTAAGAGAGGTCCTGAATAGCAGCATGTGTAGTTCTATTACTCGTCAAGAAGCCAAAATACTTTCAAAACTTATTATCGGATTAAAAATTGAACAAATTATCAAAATTTTGAATCCCCATAAAGCTCCAAGTTCAGACGAGTTTAACATGATGTTCTTTGTTAAAGTTTGGCCTATCATCAAAGGCATAGTACTAGAAGTAGTGCTATAATTCTTTGAGAAGAAAACGATTCTTCTATTACAAGAATTTGTGAAGGGTTATCCCAAACGGAGAGTTGGCAGAAAATGCATTCTAAAGATTGATCTAGAGAATGCTTATGATAATGTTGATTGGAATTTCTTTTGTAACATCATGAAGGCTTTAAGTTTTCCTAATTGTACCATCCTTTAGTATTCTAATCAATGGAGAACCAACCATTTCTTCAAGAGTTACAAAGGCATTAGGTAGTGAGACCCTTCTTCACCTTACTTGTTTGCCATTATCATAGAGGTATTCAGTAGGATTTTGTGTAGAATTGTTGAGACGACCAAACACTTAAAATATCATCATAAATGCAATAAATTAGGAATTACCAACCTCATTTTTACCAATGATTTGATTTTATTAGCTGGGGTTAATAAAACTTCACTTACAGTAGTAATGAAGGCAATCAATATTTTCACTAAGTTGTCTGGTCTTCATGATAATGCTGACAAGTCCTCTTTTTACATGTCTAGAAGTTTTGAGGATCAATGAAGGATGGTTGACCATGTCACTAAGTTCATAGAAATGTCTATTCTTTTCACATATCTGGGAATTCCAATAACTTCTTCCATATTGAGCTATGGAAGTTTTAAAACTTTGTCGGATAAAATATAAGCTAAAATCATAGGTTGGAGAATGAAAGATTTATCCCTAGCTGGGAGAGTTCAACTGATTACATTTGTAATATCTATAATAAATATTTATTAGGCAACACATCTTGCTATTCCAAATGCTATGAACAAAACCATTGACAAAATTCTTAGGAAATTCCTTTAGTATGGTTCTAATGAAGGAGGTTATAAAGTTGACATTAAATGGTTTAAAGTTTGCAGCTCTAAAACGCATGGAGGTTTGAACATCATACCTTTAAACTCTTGAATAATTGTATGATGATTAAGAGTTGATGAAGACTGATTAATGATCATAAGTCTTTATGGTGCAAGTGGGTACATGCATTCTACGTCAAAGATAAGAGCAAATAGGAAATTGATATATCATCAAGAATTGATAGTTGTGCATTAGTTTGTGTTTTTCTAAAGTATTTAGCGTATGTTTCTTGCATAATAAGTTACTATTGTTGTGTTTTAGGGTTTATTTTGTATGTTTTTTGTTTAGTTTGATCTTCATTGTATATTTTTTATGTTTGATATTGATTTAAGGTAAGAATTGATTATTTTGATTTAGGAATAGAGGTGGCAACCTTTGTCATTAAGTTAGAGACCAAGAGAGGAGAAGAGAAAAGGAGGAATTATAATGTAAGAACCCACGATCATTGGTTTCATACCAATTCCCACGATCGTGGGATATTTAACCCAAGATACATGCGGGGTTCACTTATTGTTTTAGGTTTTCATGACTATATAAGGATATAAACCCCTATGGACGAGAGAGCTTCGTATGTGACTTACCTCTTTGAGTAAAAACGCAGGTTTAGAGCTTCAGGAGAGGTAGAGATTCAAGGTTTTTCATTCACAATTAGGAAAAGAGCATACCAACGCCAAATTTTCCAGATTTGGGCCAAAAAGAGGAGGAGTTTGATTTATTTATATTTCTTTTGTTTTTTCTCTTCTAGCACTTGTATGATGGATTATTTGATCGTTGGGGATGTTATGGACATCATGAGTGGCTAATTTAATTGTAGAGATTACTTTTGAACTTCTTGTTAAACTCCTATTTTGTTGATTTAAATGATAGATATTTGTTATAAATGTTGAATATATATATACCTTGCAATATATTGAGAGATTGAGTTGGGTAATTTGTGTAGGATTGTACAATGAGAATTGAGATTCTATAAACCTACATTCATTAAGTTAATTGATTAGTTGAAAGAGAGATCCTAGCTAATTAATTGATCACCCATAGGACAACTTAATAACTAATTGAATTGGTGGATTGATTTTGTAGAATGAGAGATTGCTTAATCATTTCCATTTAATTTGGCTAGGGATAATTGATTACACCTTGAGAGAGGGTAATTAATACATTAGGACATCTTAGGTGAAACACAATTCAATTAACAAAATAAGAGGGAGATCAGATAAGGAAAAAATTGACCTCTAGTTGTGAAAATCTTGAATTCTAAGTTTCTACATTTTTTAGTGTCATTTATGTTTTGTTAGTTGTTTAATTTAATTTATTTTTCTAGTTTATTTCCATAAAAAATTTTGGGTTCTTAAACAAAGATTAATCTGAATTAAGTGGTGCTTAAGCACAATTCTTGTGGGATCAATATCTGCTTATTACTACAAGTCACGACCCATATACTTGTAGTTTTGAGCGTAAAACAAGTAATCTGTTTTTCCTTCAACAAGTTTTTGCCGCCGTTGCTAAGGATTGTTTGTATAGCATCTTGTTTAGTTTAGGTTACTTTAATTTAAGAGTTTTTGATACTTTTCCTTGTGTATTTGTCGGTGCATGAACACAAGGAGCACGTGAAGATCGACGGAATTTAGTGACAAAGAGTTATTCGATATCACAAGACACGAACGAGAGTTAAGAAGAGCGAAGCAACGAGATATTATAGAAAGAAATATGGCTGAAGAAGGAGAACAAGGAGGAAATGAGAAGACACTGATGGACTTTATAAGGCCAGGTTTCAATTCTCAAGGAGTTACGAGGCCAGTGATACAAGCCAATAATTTTGAGATCAAGTTGGCACTCCTCAACATACTTCAGAATAGTGTGTGATTTTATGGGCTATTCAATGAAGATCTAAATGCCCATATTGCAATTTTTTGGAGATTTACGACACCTTCCAATTTAATGGGATGTCTGACGATGCCATGAAGTTGCAACTATTTTGTTTCACTTTAAAAGATCGGGCAAAGGTGTAGTATAACTAGTTGAATTTAGGGCAGATCACTACTTGGGAGCAGCTAGCCCAAGCATTCCAAGCAAAATATTTTCCGTTGACTAAGACGACAAAGATCTAAAGGAGATCACAAACTTTCAACAGAGTGATAGGGAGTCTCTATATGAAGCCTAGGAAGGATTCAAAGAATTACAGAGAAGTTGTCCCCACCACAACCTTTCGAGGGAGTTCCTGTTGCAGACATTTTACAATGGTGTAAATCAGAGCATGAGAGGAACCATAGATGCAGCTGCTAGAGGTTCTTTAACGAGGAAAAATATTGATGCAGCTCATAACCTTCTGGAAGAATTAGTAAGCAATTGTTGTATGTGGTCAAGTGAGAGGAGTAGATAGGGGCAAAAGGAGCAAAAAGGTATGATTCCGATTGACTCTATTACATCTTTACAGGCACAGATCATAACCCTTACTAGGTAGTTGAGCAACATGTAAGGAGCATCTTCATCTACAGCCAAAGCTATGTAAGTACAGTGTGAGCTATGTGGACAAAACAACCATGGCTCAACTGAATGTTTCTTGTTAGGAGCTAGTGGTACAAAACAGGTAAATTACTTAGGCCAGCCACAAAGAGGTAATAATCCTTATTCTAATATTTATGTACGAGGTGGAAAAACCACCCGAAATTTTCTTGGAATACTAACAATACAGATGGTCAAGCAAGACTGTAAGGACTGTTAAGTCAAGGAGACTTCACTCCTTCTATTGATTTTGATGAAAGTCAAATAATAAAAATAATAGAAGAGTGTGTGAACTGTTTTAATAAGTTTATTAAGTGTGCAGATAAATGTAAGAGGCACAAATCATCAAGTCAAGATGATATTCAAGTAAAGTCATCAGACGAAGCGAAGTCATTAGACGAAGCGAAGTCATCAGACGAAGCGAAGACATCAGACGAATTATACAAAACAAATCAAGACATTATAATTGAAGAACAACTTACAAAGTCAGTTAGTTAGTTAGTTGGAGTTGGTTATAGGATTCAACTAATAATTGATCTCTGAAGATTCTACAAGCAGTTTTCAAGAAGATCGTTGGAGATTTAGACTATAAATATCACTTATAGTCATAAACAAAAAAAATACAATATACACAAGACACAACCTTAC
>JANQAP020000078.1:9465514-9477308 GCA_026874005.2 Erythroxylum coriaceum
ACACCCCAAAACATTAAAATTAAAGCCTAATCACAACAAAATAATAAAATTAATCCCAAACATATTGAAGAAGAAATTGGGGTCCAACAAAAGTTAACTTTAAGAGTGGGGGACAAGAGGGTTCCAACCAAAGTGTCTAATGGTACAAGAAATTCTTTCAAATATATGGATGCTATTAAGAGAAATGAGTCTTGTGAAAAATTTAAGTAGAGTTATACTCATAAGGACTCACTAGAGAAGCCACAAATTTGAAAGAATAATCAAAAGAAGAAGATGAGGAAGAAGAGTGGTGGTAAGCATAATCTAGTAGATTACATGATTTGTTTGAACTACCATGAACAAAAGAAGTACATCAAGCTAGCGATGGTAAGTGAAGCACTACGTGGGAGGCAACCTATGATTTTAACTTTTTTTGTTTTATATGTTGCTTTAGATTAGGTTTTCAATTATTTTTTTGCATGTTTTTCCGATACAATTTAATATCTTGGAAAAATCGAGCTAATTTTCTTTGTCTCTCTCTCTCTCTTTCATAATGGATTGGAAGGGTATGAAAGACAAGACAAGGAGGTGATGATGAAAATATAAGGTAGGGAACGAATTCCAGAGTGACACAAGGAAAATAATCAAAAATGGGAAAGGAGTGTAAAAATTCCCAATGTCACGTTCATGACTCCTTGGTCATGATCATGACCTAATTTTGAGGTCTCTATCATGATTGTGATTTTGAACATTCTGCCACTTAGGTCACGATCGTGACCCTAAAAATCTCTTCTGTCATAATCATGACCTACAGTGGGGCAAAATAGGCATGTGGAATTTTTAAGCTTTTTTCTCAATTTTACCCCTAATTTCTTCCTCCTAACCTATATTCACTCTTACCCTCATTTTTCTTACCCACAACACTCTCTCTCTCTCTCTATAGAATTAAGAAGTTCAAATCCTCTCACTTCTCTATAACCCACCTTAAGGTTCTTCCTCTTTATACAACTTTCACACATCTCTCAATCAAAATGGGTCTTAGGATTAAGTAGGCAGTCAAGCGAACACAACCAAAAGACCAAATACAACGAAGAAAATTATTACCTTTTTGTGCTTTGGGAAGGATTTTACATATCAAATTGAAGAATTTGATAAAGGATGGGGAAGATACAAATGTTGACCCAATAACAGCATCACTTATATAAAACAAATTGATAGGTTCATACTTTATATGTTATTTGGGGTTAATTTACTTGGTATTTCATAATTTTATGATGTATTTTATATGGATTTTATTATGTTTTTCTATGTTTAGTTCATTTTCTTAAAGGTAATGAATTTGAAGAGTAAACATAATATTTAGTGCAACATTATATAAGGTTGTCCAATCAAAAAAATTTTGGAGTCGTTTAGAACACTAAAAGAAGATCAACAACTTTATTGAAGAAAAAGGAAGTTAATTCTAACTTGAAGATCACAAAAAGTGGAAAAGTTAGTGGAATAAGAAATAATATGCATCAGACTTGCACGTAGAATAGGCTCCAACCTTCCAAATAAGTTTTAAAAGGTAAGAAGTTGACAAAGAACAACACTGGAGTAGATCATAAATTGGTGTCGTACTCATCTTGAATTTATAGAGAGAAATAATGCAAATTAGGTCCCAATTATATTTTAGTGTTAAACATTAGTTGAGTCATAGATAATAGTAGTTCTAGAATAAGATCATTGTAGGTGTTAGTACTGGTTCGACATTGATTCTTAAACATTATGAAGATATATGATTCTTAAATTTAAGCCCTCTAGAACTCTAATTTGGTAACCCTATCTATAAATACTTATAAGAGAAGAAACTTAGGTGTCTATTTACATTGTTTAGCATCTTTTAACATTCTTCTAAGGGACGTTAAAGAGACTTTTTGTTTCTTTAATTGAATTCTTATAGTATTATTTATTTTTATTTTATTTTTTCATTATTTTTAGTGGCTAGAAGCCCTAGTTAAGGTTAGTTTGTAAAGATCATTCAATTATTTATACAAGATTTGATTATTTCAATGGTGGAATTCATTTCTTTATTTTTAATGTTAGATTTTTTATTGGCGACCATAGATTAAATCTAATATTATATAAAAGGATGATAGGTGAAATAAAATTTGCATACTAGAAGAATAAACACTTTAGCACTAGAGAATAATAATATCCTAGAACTTAATGATAACCATATTGATTAACTATGCTTAATGAGTTTGATTAAAGTAAATTACACATCAAAAAGTATTATCTACCTTAGTAATATACTTATGTGCCTTATCAGAGTACATATATCCCTTAGGTTAATTATTATTTTAACCTGGATAATAAATCATATATGATAATTTCTTTTGAGAAAAAGGAAATGAATTAAGCCATAAAAGCAATCAAGATGTACAAGCAGACTTACAAAAACTAGTCAAGTGTCTCCGTAGGGAGAACACATCTATCACATGAGTATCTTCATCCTCCTAGAAAATGCAAGCCAACCGGATATTACAAATTACACATTCCAAACTCTGTTGTAATAGTCAAGTTTTTTAAATTTTTATTTTTATAAGCAGTTATGACATCTAACCTATTATAGCAGCTTATTGTTGAATTATTCCTTGTTCATGCTCCTATCTTGGAAAATGTGAGTATTCCTCTCATCCCATGTAGCTTTGACTAGAAATCATATATGAAAATTGGAATACTAAATAAGTGATCCCAAATTCAAAATGATTTTTAAATTGATTTTTCTTTCTTTAACTATTTACTTTTTTATTTTTTAGATAATTTAATCCTCTTCAATCAACTTTTAATTTATTGTCCATGTTGATTAAATTAACATAATGAGAATCATAAGGTCACATATAAAAATATATGTATAATAATAAAAAGGACAATTATAGTAGTAAAGTTTTAAATTTTATACATATGATGCATCAGATGCTATGACAATTCATAAAATGATGAATACTTATATTTCTTTAAATTTATTAATGACTTTACATTATATATTCATGTGTATTTAATGAAATATTGATCTAAATTTTTAAGAAATTCAAATAAAGATTAGGCATTAAGAATGCTAAAACATTATAATAAGATTCATATATGAGTTTTACACTAAATTTTCTTGGTTATCTATAAGGACCAAGATTCTTAAGTAAATGTTTCAAAAGCTAAATTTCAAATGCGTATAATTTTTTTTAAAGGATCAATTTTACAATATAAGATATTATTTCATGCAATATTTACTTCATTATAGCTATATCCTAATATAACAACTTACCTTCCACAGTTTCTTCCAAATAAATTAACAAGATTCCATATAAGGTATAAAATCATAAAACTCTGAAAGATTTTATTTCTAAGGTAATTTATCGGTGTGATGTTTAATTGAAGTATATATTGTTCAATAAGTTTATAATTAAATTAGATATTAGAAACTTATGAGACATCTAAAAACTGGATGTTTATAGATACTATTTAACAAAATATTTGCTTCAATGTTTACTTATAAGGATAAAATTCTCTAAAATGTAGTGAGACTAAAATTGAGTTTGAAATAGTTCAAATGTCATAACAATATATTAAAATGGAATTAGTGACTTTGTCTAACACATTTGACATATAGCCAAAAGGTTTAGAGATGTTGAAATATTCACTTTCATGATGAATATATAAATATAAATTTATAATATCTACAAGAAGGTTAATGGGAGTATGCAAATAACATACTTCTTGTAGAAAACAACAATTCATATTTTCAGTAGATGAAGATGTGATATTCTAAGAACACTATATATGGGATGTAAAAAGATAGCAACTTAAATTGGGGATGAAGATCCATATAAATAGACTGAAAATTTTTGTACTTACTCTAGCCTAAGTACATAGATAATTTGCTAAAAATGTGCTTAGCATATAAGATATCTAATACTTATAAAGTATTAGAGATATTCATTATTCTATATATGATTTGATATTTAAATACAAGGTTATAGGAATTTTAACTTTTGTTTGACAATAACAAAAGTAAATTTTAGTTATTGTATATTTTACTCTTAAATGATATTGCAATTGAATTGGAAAGATTCTAATGCAACATTAATTACTATTAAAGCAATAGTACAATTTCTTACCCGGAGAAAATAGTTATTTGGATCAAGTAGTCTTGCATTGTTCAAACAATAATATATTGTAGAATATTATAGCAATTAAGCATGCAAAACAAGTTAAGGCCTCAATAAGGATCAAAATACATATTTAGGGAATTTCTTTTAATTATGATGAAAGTTATAAGGTTTAGAGTGTTTTATTAAGACTAGATGTAGATAAGTGCTCTATTAAGACTAGATGTAGACAAAATCGAAAGATTACAAATATTATATTTCTTCCTTATGAAAAAAGTAGTTGATCTTATAAAGTATGAAGAGACTTAAACAAATATGTACATACTTACTAGATAACAAATTAACTAAATTGACATAACATGATAATTTCATAAGAAATATTACTTATGTATCTTAAAACATGGTTATTTTTATGATTGTATAAATGATCCTTTGACTTGAGTTCTTCAAAATATTTCATATAAAGATTAACATATTTTGATACTACTTAAGACATGTCCTAATTAAGGATAACTTGATCAATTCAGTAAATACGATATGAACTATATGAAGGTAATTAAGTGATCAGTATAGGATTTATCAATCTAAAATAATTAAAGATAATACTTTATTATTTTTAATTAATATTATTTTCAAAAATTGCTGAACAAAGTAGAATAACACTCTAAAAATAATTTTTAAATATCATTAAAAGAATAAAAATTTATTGCTGAAAAACTAATATGATTAGTCTTAAACATAGTAAAAATTAATTTTATAATTTATTTTTATCATAATATTATATAATAAAATTATTAAATTATATTAAAAAAACATAACTGATAAATCACATCCATGTAAGAATTAGGAATTCTTTTTCCAACTTGTCCCAAAATGGGCGTTATGACAAAGAATAAGAAGAAAATAAAAGAACAAATTTGTCCAACGATAAAAAATGGTGCCTTCACAGATTTACATCCGATCCAACCAAGTAATAAGCAATCCACCAAAAGCAACATAAAGATTCTTTGATGAATCGGGCGAACACTTGAACTACACACATACATATTTTTAAAATATAATCAAAACCACTTTAATATTCTTAATGTTTAGATTGTTATGATATTTTGTTAAATGTTGATCTTGATTTAGAATGTAAATTGTTTAGTTAAAAAATGAAAGATAAATTAAAATTTTTAATTTATCTTAACCTAATTTTAACTTCGGTATATAATTCATATTTATGTCATATATAAAGAACAATTGAATAAAAAAATTACAAATTAAACTTATGTTTTATTAGACCTAATTGATTTTTAATTAATTCTAATTTTAATTAAAATTTCATTAAGATTTATTTTTATTAAATTACAACAAAGTTCAAATGAACCCTATTATAAATTAGTGTAAATCTAGTGCTCTTGGCATACCCCTAATTTACAAATTGATCCTGCAACTCTTCGTTTATTTTAAGATCTTTTAATTCCTTTTTTTGAATTTTTAATATTTCCTTTGATTAATTAAAACGACTATGAAAAAATTTAAAAAAAGAAATAACGAAAGATATCAAACGATTAAGGTTAAAAGAAGAATGAGGGTAATAAATAAACCTGCTATTTATTCAACAGTCAAGTTTTAAATTAAAATAGATGAATAAATTTGCATGGATTCTAAATAAAAGGCTAAGACCATTGTTAAATCCTCTCTTTTATAAAATAATAATTACTGATACATAAAAAAAAATCATGGTTAAATTGTCAATAATTTATTTAATAAATAGTGAAAAGATAAATAGTAAATAAACTTTTTGTCATTAAATTTATACGAAGTGATTATAAATTATGTAGTTAAATATATTGGCTTCATACAATTATATTAAATATTTTTAAAATTTTATATAAATAATATTCAAATATTATAATAATTTTAAAATATGTAAAAATAATATTTTAATGTTAATAAAATAAAAATTATATCAAATTTATATTATTATATTTTTAAGATATGATTGAAATAAAATAAAAAATTGAATAAGATAATAAATTGAAAATTTATTTTGTAAATTTTATAAATTATTTGGTATTTATTATATCGACAGAGAAGAGTTAGCGTATGATAAAAGTTTCGAACAGTTAAGACAAGCTGCTACTGAACGTAGCACTCAATGGCTACCTTCACTCCTATGATGCTAAATTTTGCGGACACCCTGGGCAATCCTTCTTTAATCGTACGACTTTAAGAAATACAATGAAGCCTCCCCAATTTCATATAGGTTTCTTTCTGGCAAGACCATAAAAGACTAGGTTCAATTACCTAATATGGTGAAAGAATTTTCCATTTCAGTTCAATAATCTCTGCATGATTCATACCAATCAGTTAGCCTACTCCTATTTCAAATTACTCCCGCGGACTCCACAATACAAATTAATCTTGCTCCTCTCCAGTGCAAACCATCTTGTAACTGTTGAATGTGTTCATCTCAAGCCATTGGGTCTTACTAATTCTTTTAGTTTTTCAAACAGCGAGTCTTTTTTTTCCTCTCTTTTGCAAGTTTAAGAGATTAAACAAAAAGTTCTCATCAAATAAATTTTTGGATCGTACTTTTGAATTTTTTGATATAAGATTAATAATTGATACTAGTTGGGACGGGGAAACCAATACAAGCATGCAAGATATCGAAAGTATTTTCCCCCTTTCAAACGATCACACTAAAGGCTCGTCAATGCAGATCATTGCTCTTAAGAAATTCAATTGCTCAAAAGCTTGTGATCCTAAAATAATTCTTTAAAAAATAGAAACATCAAACCTACCAAAATTGTGTACCACGCATTCGGCTAAAGTGTTTTGAGATTGGTGAACTGGTTTTTTATGCGTGTTTGATGAGCTTTCAGGATTCATCAATCAACGAATGCAATTTCTCTCGGAAAATAGGGACTTTGTCTGCCTCAACAGCCATTACTAACCCCATTGGTCTGTAATTTTTTAGCTGCAGTATATTAAACATCAGGTTATTAAATGATCAGTTGTGGAATTGAAATACCTAGAGCAACCCCTATCTATTACCAGATAAGAAGTCAATTCATAGAAAGACGAACCATTTAAACAGGAAAGGACGTCCTTAAGCAGGTGTTCTAGGCCTTTCACAGAGATAAACCTTATTTTATAGGTTGATTTTTCGGACGTACGATGGAAAATATAAGAAATTTCTACTTAAGAGTCCAAAAGAAGGAAAGCACGCATATATATTATGGGGCAAAAGGTTATTGTTTCCCTGATCTTTTATTGTTCTTCCTAGCAAAAAAACAGCCCACAAGAGGTTGAGTCTGTATGTTAAGTTCGCAAAACAGGCAAATCAAAAGAACAATGCCATTGAAGAAATTACTTGTCTTTATCAGTGTAACACACGAACTTTCTTTACTTGTCTTTACCATAGTATTAACTATTAAGAATCTACCAAGGACATCCTAAAGATATACCTTACCATGAACATCAGATATATGTAACCCAAACAAAACAGATGACAGCAAGTAAAAATAAAGCATATTTGACAAAACCACAAAAAGGCAGAAAGTACTTGCCTCGTGACTGGTAACCTGCTCACTATGCAATGGAAAGGAGAAGGACCACAAACAGAGCTGAGATGCATTGGAAATACAATCAGTGAAAGCAAAAGAAGAAGCAATGTGTACATAATAGACATCACAGACTTCTCACCTTGTAGAAAACTTCATCTTCAGGCTTAACAAATATAATTTCTTTATCAGCGTGAAGGCTTTGCCTCTTCTTACCGTCAGAATTTTTCTGCTGCAATATGTTTTTATATATGGGTGTTCATGAGTTAAAAAAGAGAGGACCACTTATTGATTCTGATAATAAAGATGATAACGGAACACACCATCCAAGCCTGAAGAGCATGAGGAAGCACTAGCATCATTTACCTTGTATACTTTGCTAATTAACAAATAATGCTTGAAGCCGAAGGACTTTCTGAGCTCCTCTGTTGGCTTTAACAGTAAATGGAAAAATTAAGACAAGCATGACAAACAAAGAAGGTGAAATATCAATTAAGTTCACCCGTGTCAGATAAAGTTGTCATCTAACCTCATCTTCGGTAGCCCATGAAACTTCATCAAAGAGGGCATCATATAGAGGTGGCAAAAGCTGGAGAGGAAAATTAACCACACGTTGAGAGACTAAAAGGCCCACATTTTGTGCTTCATCTCTCAAAAGTAACTTTAGATCATCTTTCACACGCTTTTCCTGACATACTTTAAGGAGAAACTCTCTAAGCTCCATTATACATTTATGCTCCTGGTCAGAATACAAATAGCAATCAACAAAGAAATAGTAACACATAAAGACTCATCAACTAAGCTGTTGTAACTTTCAGTTAATTAATGTCACAGTGGGGAGAGGAGACATCAAAGTGGCATTAAGAAAGAAAAACCCAACAAATCTGACAAGTTTTGATCGTCAAAATCCAAGCTTTGAACCAGTACCATCAAAAGTCAGAAAAAGCTTGGGGATTGTTTCTCGTTGGGATATTTATTTCAAACCATGGAAGACTTGAAGAGATTATGGTCCCAGTAAAAGAATGCTTTCCTCAGAGTAATGTGGGAGTTGTATTTTTTTGTGTTCCAACTAATTCTTCTATATTCATGCAGAAGCTTTCAAGAACATAGTCAAATATCACTTACACTGATAGTGCACTCTCATCTTTATGAGGTTTCAAAATAGCCGCAGTTCCAGGACTTTTTTGATTTAATGTAAACAAAAGTGAAGAGTGATATGTTACCAGCTTCCAACACTAACAGAAGAAAATTACTTTCTTGCATTACTTAACCGACATATGCTTGTATTGTTCTTTTTCTACAAAAAACAATTTAATTATAAAATGAAGGATATTGTCAACCACAATAAAATCAGATAAAAATCAACAGGGGGTGCAGAAAGCTGCTGGCATTTTATAGGAGAAAAGAAAATACAACATATTTGAGTGTACCAAACTGTATAAGTGCTTGCCTTATATCTCCCCAAATTGAGGGCAGTAATAATGGAAAAAGGTGCACCATCTTCATCATCTTCTATCTTAACAACAGTTCCTACTGTCGTCTGCTCCAATATCAAGTCCACAAAACCACTCAAATCCCACTCCTTGTTATCAAGGTAGGTTCGGAGCAAGACCCTCACTCCATGAAAGTCCTCTGATTTTGGATCAAAGAATGCAAAATCTGCTTGGACAACTCCCTTAAAAGAATAGTAGGTTTGGATAAATCTCAATAAACTTTAAAAATGTAATCAGAAGAAAATCATTGTAATACATGGGAAGAAAAAGACTATAAGATTTTGTCAAAACTCATCAACAAATTTATGCTGCTCACCACAAAATCATTTTCTTCTTCTTCAGAAAATCCAGATGAATCACTACTTTCCTCTAAAATGTGCCCAGTTAATCGATTGCCTAGATAAAACTCACAACTATTTGGATTAAGAAGCTTAAGAAAAGGAGTAATTACACCTCATATAAGCATGGTACTCTTGAAACAATACCTGGAGATCTAGGGGCAGATTTAAGGAGCTTGTTGTTCAGCATCTGTCGTTTGTTTATATAAGCTGATGCAAGAAAAGTCACCGAACGTGAGAACTGGGAGAAAGTCACAGGTTGAGATATCAATGATAGGTAGCGCTTTACTGGCTTGCGAGGCATTGTTGGCCCAGTACCTAAGACACCACAAGAAGAAATATGACATACAATCATTTTTATTCAGAGCAGTCATGATGGTGAAAAAAAATATTTAAAAAGTTCAAATAATGACTAAAAAAGTGAAAAACATATTATCAACAACATGATTAAAAATTACAAGCAGAAAACCCAATTGGCATTCATTGGTTTCAAATCAAAATTTATAATACTAAGATTTAATGATTTTATGTTTTAATAGTGTTAATCTAAATGTTCAGTTGATGCTTATATCAGTGGTAAACAAGTTAATTTGTTAATATTTACATAGTAAAATGACAACTTAACAATAACAACTTAATTAAATGACGACAGATAGGATTTAGCATATTGAGAATGACAGTATATAAGAAAGGGCAATAATACAAGTGAATCGAAGCTACCACAATGACAAGAAGCAATTAGAGTTGAAACATCTAAAACCTTGAAGGAGAATCTTTTCCTAAAACATTGGATATGAGATCGAGAACATACACAAAAGTAAGGACAAATAATAACCCTGCTACAATCCAAATAGAACACACAGTAAGGCAAATATGGTAACAAAAGTGAAGGCACAATCATCCTGCTGAGAAAAAAAACTTCTTATCATCAAAGCATGTTACTGAACTGAACTAGTAGGCGTCAAGGCCTGCAATGAACCGAGAGTTGCTACAACAAAGAAACAAAAATAAAAAACTAGGAAACAACATCCAAAATGACCTGAAAAATTAAGTCATGTTCAGAGAAAATTTTGAAAGGAAATAGACCAAAAGGACCAGAATCACACAAAACATCCGGTTGAATAAAAACTATGAAGATGAAAAGAAGAAAAACTAAAAACAAAAGGCATCCTGAAAGATAAACAAGGCACAATAGATCGGACAACCAAAACTTGAATCAATACACGGAAACACATATATATAACTACTAACAGGTTGGAGAAGCTCACCCAAACTTTAGGAATCAAGCGTTAACGTGTGAATGCCTTCTCTGTAATCTTCTTATGATTCGTGATACGTAATCAAAATCGAGTATTTAAGTTAGAGTGCTTTATCTAGTATAATAGCGTAACAGACAGTAAGCTTTCACCAAGAAGTCCGAAAGGTGACCTCTAGATTTGATTTTGTCCGGAAATGGCAGAGCATCGACAGGAATGATCTGGTGGGGACACCATGGGTTATTCCGAGAGTTGAGAGAAATGATCCAGATAAGCAAGAGAATTAATGAGAGAGGGAAAAGACGGTATGTGCAGCTCAAGGCATGAAAGTGGTTATAGAAGAGAACAGACAAGAAATGGAGCGTCGAGGTCAAAAGATCACGGTGAAGCAGAGAATGAGAAAAACTAGAAAGAGGTGCTGCGGTGAGGGAAGACGTTGGGAAGGATTTATAAAGGACTAACTGTGTTGTTTGGAGGATTGACGGTCGAGGGACGCAGCTGAAGGAAGCAAAGGGTTTCTAGGGTTCTATTTTGAAGAAGATGAACACAAAGCCGTAGAAGTTTTTCACTGAAAGTGGAGAAAATAGGGACGACTCTTCTACCTACTCTGTCGATTTTATTGTCTCTATTTCAGGATTAGGGTTTACTTTGAAAAGGACATCCAGAGTAATGGCATACAAATTTTCAGCATATTTCTACTATTTTTAAAAAAATAATTTTCAGCTAATTTCTAATTTTTATTATAAAATCCAAAAAAGTTTCACTCAAATATTTAAATTACCCAATTGCCTTTGATTTTTCTCTTTTTCCACATTTACCTATTTTTAAAAGACTTAGTGAAATGTTCTAATAAGTTTTGATTTATTAAAATAAAATGTATCTCATCATCATCATCACCCAGTCTGAAATCCCGCATTGAAGCGGGGTCTGGGGAGGTCCGATAGTACGCAATCTTACCCCTACACAGTAGAGAGGCTGTTTCCGGTGGACCCACATGCAAATGAGACAATATACGAATGATGCAAGATA
>JANQAP020000078.1:9640801-9659421 GCA_026874005.2 Erythroxylum coriaceum
TTTCTACCATGAGGCAATCATAATTAGAAGAAGCTCTAATAAGATTATCTCTTTGAAGTCAATAGATCAAATCTTGGCATCTCAAAGTTAGCTATTGGATGGAACTGTGAAGTATTTCTTTAAGATCATGAGAGCTTCAGAGAGCTTTGTAGAATGGATTAAATAATGCTACAGCTCTCCTAGTTACAACAACTTGATCAATGTTCAGCCCTTAATAATGATCAAAAACACCAAAGAGATTAAACAAAAAGACCTTATATCTCTTTATCAGTTTACCTTAGTTACAAAAGTTCTTAATGGACTTCTCAAAAAGGATTATTTAAAATACCAAACATTTCAAGTATCACTCTAGGTGAAAGAAGCTAGGTATAATAAACTTAAGATTTGAAGATGAGTTGATTTTACTTAGGAGATGACTTCATGTCAATAAAAATTTTCATGATTGCATTAAAGAAGATCTATATACTATAAAGGCTTAAATAAAAATATAAAAAAGTAGGATTTATCAATCCAAAAGTTTAATGAATTAGGAGCAATCTATAACTACACTCACTAGTATTTGTATAAACCAGTTCCCTATGGTTTATTTTAGAATCCTAATCACAACCTTAAGAACTTCTTTTATAGACTTCACACCATTAATTGACAAAATTCATGCAAGAATTGCTAATTGGAGTGCTAGAAAATTGTCACTTATTACTTGAGCCCAAATCATTGCTTTTGTTCAAAATTCCATTAATGTATACTGGGTTGCTCATGTTGCACTTCCAACGTCTATATTCAAAACTATTTATGGAGCATTCAGCAAGTTTCTTTGGTCAGGTGGCAGGAAAGAGGTGTTATAATGCATTTTGTGTTAGGTTTTGGATAGGTTTTGTTCAATTTTTAGTCTCTTCTAATCTGTTTGTTCAAGATTGTTGTTAGATGTTTGTGTTTAGGTTAAGATTTAAGGACTTAAGGAGAGCATCTCAAGATTTTAAGAAATCCCAGATGTGTAGCTGTTAGAATTCATTTAGACCAACAACTGTTTGTTCAAAGTAAAACTTATTTCTGTAAATTGGCAGCCTGACCATAGGAGCTTTACATAGACATATCTGAGGCTTATGAGATCTAAATGAGGTGATTCAAAAGCTCAAATTCAAAAAAATATCCTATAACATAATTCCTTTGGAAAACTCGAGGCCCAAAAGTGCTATTTTAAGTGGATAAAAAGGCTAAGAATGAGATACAAAAGTTGTCCCAGCTCAATTTGACCTTCCTTTGGTTTTTGGCCCATAACTTTAGCTATGGAGCTTTTTTATAAGTAAAAGAGGATCCTTTGGAAATCTTGGAGGCGGAGCTATAACTTACATGAAGAGATCTTGACTTAAAGAGGACATAACCAAGGTCAAAAAGAAGAGAGAAGTATCAGGATAAAAAGAGAGCTGTAAATGGAGAATCAATGGAGTTTGCCTTCAACATTGATTGAGAGCTAGAGAAAGCAAACGAGAGTTTCACTCCTAGCCATCACTCAAGAATTCTTTTGTTCTCTATTTTTTTGGGTTTGCTGATTTTTCTTGTTTCAATTTCTTCTTGATACAATGAAATTTACTAGTTTTAATTCAATTGATATGAGTAATATTTTCAATTTGAAGATGAGCTAAATTATTCTTACCTAGGGTTTGCATCTAGATTTAATTGAATGTGTTGACTCAATAATTCCCATTAATATGTATCTTGCCTAAAATGATTATGTTGTGTTAAATGATAGTTTGATAGATTGGCCACCTATTAGTCTTAAGATATTAAGTGAAGAATTAAAAGATGAAACTTGATATTGAAACTAAACAATCAATTACCTTAAGAATGAATTAGAAATATAAGTTCTAGGGATTGCTTAATTCATAAGTTTGAACGGTTGCTTAATTCATAACTTTGAACGGTTAGTAATTGTTAGTTTATGAATGTGAGAACTATTAAATTGATAGTTGCTAATTTGATTTAAGAGAGAATAAAGTTGCAGATTATATTAATGGGAAGTTTCAGAAGTAATGCTTTAAATTGGATCGAAGTGTAAACTTTATATTATCTTTGAAAAGTTTATATCAATTTCGTGCAATTCATTCTTTTTGTTGAATTTCATAATTTCACAACCTCTATACCTTCTTAAATTCGATTCTTTAATTTCTTGTTTTTAATCAAGTTATTACATTTAACAACTTCCTTGTAAGATGACCTTGGGGTGTCCACCATATACTACAGCAACCTCATATACTTACGGGTGACACATTTAGGTAGTATTAAGTAGATCACAATAAAAGGAAACCAAAGGTAGGATTAACTAGAGTAAATTTTGCACCCTTAAGGATGAAGGTGGTCTTAACCTCATACAACTCAAAGTTCTGAATTTGGTCATGCTCACTAAGAGGATTGGGAGGCTATTAAGGGACAAGCAAGGTCTATATACTAAGTGGGTGCATGAATTTTATATCAAAGAAGTTTATGGGAGTTTAATCTCACTCATGTTGCTTCCAAAATAATGAAATGCATTGTAAAAATTAGAGATAAGGTAAGGTTGGAGATCCAAAACTTGATTAGAAATTGTCAAGCAAACCAATTTTTGGATAGACAATTGGACTTCGCTAGGTCCACTAGAAGAATTGAGCAATCTAGTTCCTCTTAAATCCTTCATAAATCCTATTCCTTCATGGAACTAGAACACATAGAAGCAACATGAGAGTTTTAGGCTCTACCAACATCTACTCATAAATGTGTAACACCAACCTAAATTCCAATGAAGAAGGTAGGATTATATGGAGACATTCCATGTCTGGTGACTTTACAAACATGTCTTGCAAACAATTCTTTCAATGCAATACTACCAAAAGTCCTTGGACCAAGATTATACGGTCCAAGTACTTGCTTCCCCATGCATCAACGACTTTATTGATGGCAATAAGAGGTAAACTTCCAAAAATCGATAGATTGAGTAGATGTATGGCCATATCTGGTAAGTGTATATCATGTAAGAAGGCATAAGAAAGCATTCCACATCTGTTCTTTCAATATGAATTCACCTATGAAGAATGGATAATGCTTTTATGTATATGCAACATTTTTAACCCTCCACTTACATGGCAAGATATAGTGAATTGGACGTCCTCTATAAATTACAGTAATGAAGCTAGCAAATGGTGCTTATATTTATCAGTGTCATATATAGTTACCTTATATAGGATGAAAAAAATAAATGAAACTTACAAACAAAGAATATTTTAGTAGGGAGCTAGTTAACAATTAAATTACACATCAATTTATTCGAAGACAAGTTTTAAAACATAACTCTTTCAATAATAGGTTGAATTTGTACAACAATTTGTTTGCTTTATTGAGATAACCATACCTATAAGCTAGTCATTTAGGAAGAAGGAGGTGATAGTTCTTAATGGTTGTACTTCTTTTTTGTAACTAGCTACTCCCTTTTATACTTAGTGGCTTACGTATTTGACTTAATTTAATTCATATTATTAAAAAAATTTCTTTATTGCTATTATTTATAAATAATTGGAAAATTCTTCTTTATTGCTTTTGCTATAAGGACTTTATATGGAGCTTTATTAATTAAGGATAAATAGTTATCATCCAAAATAAATAGCATGAAGAGAAATTTCAATAGTAAGAGAATAATGTTTTAGTAATAAGATCAAAAGCTAATAAAAACTAGTATAAATTCTTCTGCCCATTGAAAAAAAAAAACCAGTGCCACGTTTCAAATACTAAAAATCAGTCAACCATAGAAGTTTCATCTTATTTTAATAGCCTATCTCTCACCCTTTCATACCTTACATAATAAACCCAACAACATTTTTTTAAAAAAAGTCACTTGTTCGTAGTAAGATAACTATAAATTAGGGTTTAACTGAAGAAAATAATCAAAAATCAAATAATAGGGAAAGTTAAAAGGAATCATTAAAGTCAAACCTTATCATTTGTGCAACTACATTATATTGATATACCATATATTTGTCTTTTAAGAGTCATAAATTGATGCGTGTCAAATGCACCAAAAAATAAACCTAACTCTACACACTAAGATTTAACTATAAGCTATACAATCAAAATAAGGATATGTTTTTCATAGGTCGATTCTCATTATGTTATCCATACACACTGAGATTTAGCTATAAGCTATACGATCAAAATAAGGATATGTTTTTCATAGGTCGATTCTCATTATATTATCCAGGGGCCTCAGCTCAACTTCAAGTTAAGACTTGGCTACAAGATGGAACATCTCTTAGGTTATCTACGACTTAGCTCCTTTCTTCTTAGCTATGCATAGCTTGTGTAACTTGCTTATGAGAGTTTTACTTTTCCTTCATTTTTCTTTTATTAACTATAGTTTACACTTTGAGGTAAATGCTTTAAGTACACATTACAATCATCATCAACTCACTTTGAAAATTATATATGCATACTTAGCACCTTCAACTCTTATAAACTTGAGCGTTTGAGTGTTTTTATCAGGAACAATCTTAATGTTCTAACTATTAGTTTTTCGCATGCTTACAAACATTGAAGCAATCAAACATGCCCATCCCAATTTTAGTATACTTCAAATGTTGATCAACTTTTCCTATCACATTGGCTTATTGGACTCAGCACTAATATTAATTAATTTTCTTACACCAATCTCCTAGCTTAACACTTGTGCTAATAAATTTTTCTTATCATATTCATCGGCTAGACTCATTGCAAGTACTAAGTCATTTTTTTAATCATCCATTAGACTTAATGCTGGTGCCGAATAATTATTACTATAAATATATCATAAACAAATTTATATTTCTACAAATATATAAAAATAAGTTATTTCTAAATAAAAATGAATATAAATAAATTATTTAAATATAAAACAAATTATATTATTTAATAACTATTAGTATTATTATAATAAATAAAATGAATCAATTACATTATTATAAAATATGATAAAAAATTAATCATTTTATTATTAGTATTATATAAAAATAAAATTTTAATGAAAAAAGTAAATTATTATTATTTAAATAGATTAATATATAATAAAAGTTAATGAAATAAGATAAATTAATATAATAATAATTATTAACATTATATATTAACATAAAATATTAAAAATTTAAATAATTATTCGACATAAGTAAAGATATACAATTATTATAAATTAATAAAAATAAGAAATATACATTTTTATTAATTTTAGAAATAAATTAATTTAAGAATAAAATTAGATTATCTTATCTAAAATGATTTTAAAGAAATTTAAGGTAGCGTTGAGAGGATGTCCCCTTGAGCGAAGAGACGAGCAGAAGAACCACCGCATCGCCTTCGTAGTGTCGCGCTTCCAAAGCGTTCCCTCCGCAATTAAGTAATCGTCTAAAGTTTCGAGAAAGGTGGCAGACATTTTACCCTAATTACAGATACGGTATCGCACAACCTCTCCTAAACTGTCTCTGAACGTTGTTGTTTTGTTCTACTGTGTTCTGTAGTGTAATATTTGCCGTTTTATCTCACGTCCCTCTCCGTAAATGTACAGTAAACTTATTTTTCTGCTTAATGAAATTTTAAATTGTCAACCAAAAAAAGGTTGACAAAACATCTATTTTAAGATCAACATAGTTACTTTTCGAAGAAAAAAAAAACCATTATATATAGTCTTATAACTTTGCATATTCTTATATAATAAATAAATTTTAATAAAATACTTAATTTATTATAATATTAAATTAATAAGTATATTATTAACTATTGATAATTTAACAAAATATTAAATATTAAATAATTAAATGATTAGTATTGCATATCTAATATGTTATATTTTTATATAAGTAATGATATGTATATATAATAAATTAATAAATCAATTTTTATTTTTGAAAATATGAAATTCAATTAAGCCATGAAAGGCAAGATCAAAGATAGTTACAGAGCCTTATACAATCTCGTCAACCAAAGATTTAGTTGAGCATATCCGGAATCAAGATTATTTATTAAAAGAAAAACATATACAAAGGTGCATCTTTTAGCTATGCATGAACTAACTATTGGCACCACATGTTGAAGGTATCTAAGTTCGAATGAATTTTGTCACTACACAAAATAATGTGTAGTTTGATGGCAGTGGGTAAATATCTTGACAACATCTCTAAACTCTTTTCAGTGGTAAAATTTGGCTAATTTTAAAGAAGGGGCGAAAGGAGAGAGTGGTTGGACTTCGCAGTGAGTGAAAGAGAAGAGAGTGGCTGGCAAAGAGACGAAGTATGCATTCAAGCATGGAAGAGGCCAGAGCAAGGGTGGCAGTAGCCCCCTCCCCTTGCCATCCCGGACTACCGCCACTGCTCCTTTCCATGTTAAAAATTCTCGTATTTCTTTCATCCCAGATAATATTAACTAGATAGGATAAAGCAATGTAGAAACACCATCTATTGGTTTTGTTGATATGTGTTAAATTAGAACACCATACAACTATTTGTTGCCATTCAGCAGGAGGATTTGCAAAGGAACGTTTTTTCAGAATCAACCTCTAGGAAGCATCGGTGACAGGACAGCCAAAAAAACGTACGGGCTGCACTCTCCAAGTGACTTTCACATAACACACACGAATTGGCGCTGAGTGAAAACATTTTTAGTCTATCAATGGTGAGTAATATGTTTTTGATGGCTCTCCATAAGGTTGTTGATACTCTAGGAAGCGAAAGTTTGCACCATACTACGTCATGCCATGGATACTGGCATTCTCTTGGAAAAGCTTTCTACACAACAGATTAGTAAAGTTCCCTTTAGTGAAAGGTAGCCACCAGTCTTTGTCCTCTATGTTATCATACAAGACCAGGTTGTTGATTTTATTTGATTGGTTGGAATCAGAAATTCTGGTTAGTATATTAGGTAAAAAAATTCTTTTATTTTAAATAAAAGAATTTTTTACCTAAAAAATTTCTCTTCAAATTAAATGCTCTCATTATGAAAACTCTTTGAAAAGCTATAAATCAAGTCACCTAATAGTACAATTGTTGTAAATTAATATTATTTTCTTGTGAAATTCCTAGGTAAATAGAGCAGTAAAAGTAAATATTAAAGAGTGACCTTATGACTATTAAAAATAAGTTACCCATAAATTCAAGAAAAATAATTATTAAATTACAAAAGAAACATTTCAACATAAGGAAACAGAGAAGCAAAAAACTAAGTAAAACTAATTAAAAGCATTTGTCACCAAATCAGAAGCTACAGAGGTAAGGATCTTAAATGAATGCCAAAACTTAATGGGATTAAAATGAAATAAACAGCTAAACTGAGGACCAAAAAAGTTTGCCATAGAATTAGGATTTCCTTAATTACGAATCCAGCTATCTTTCAAAGGTCACTACCGTCAATATAAATCGATTAGCTAGAAAGAACCATAAAAATTTGTAACAAGCAGCTGTACTATGGCTGTAATGGAGAAGTAGAAGTTTTAAATTAAATGAGAGATCCTTTGCTTCAGTAAGTTTATATAATCATAAACAACAAAAAAGCAACACAGAACTGAAGGGATGCAAAGAGAACTAAGTTACTCCCTCTTTTACCCCATTAAAAGTATGTAACTATCCAGGTTGAATGTTGCCGCTCTTTACACTTGCTTCCAAGTCATTTGCAGTTTTTAGCCTGACCCCTACTCTCCCTCAAAAATATACTAGCTCTCTCTCTCCCCTAAACTGTTGGACCTCCCTTGTTCATTACCGCATGATCAACACTACGCTGTTGTTCATCCCTGGCCAAAGTTCTTCTATCCACAGTTCCATTGTAGTTTTGACCTTTTTGATCTTCTTCATCTTCGGCAGATGTACTCGTCACATTATCAGATTTTGATGGTCCAATTTTCTCTTCTGGAGATGTAGTCGTCTCTGCAGGGTTCATCTCATCTGCAGTTGTCAATAATTGTTGAGATGATGCACTACCAGAACCTTGAGGAGGAAAGAACACACCAGTCCCGGGAACATGGGCAGGGAGACGAATTGAAGGATGCATTGGATTAGCTGCCGGCCATGCAGTTGAAACAGAAGGGATTGGAACTGGCGAAGCAAAGGGCACCGGTGCAGCAACTGGGGATGGAACAAAGAGTGATTGAACTCCATTAGGAGGTTGAATTTGTGGTTGAATGGGTTGTGCTGGCAATACTCCTGTTGCAGGAATTGCATAATGTTTAGGCAGAGGTTGGCGAACATGATTTAATGATCTACTACGAGGCAGACCCCACTGGCTAGGTCTAGAAACAGCCAATGAAGGGAGTTTCTGGCCATCACTTGCTGAAAACTTCTTCGGTAGTGATCTTGCAAAGGTAACAAGGATTCTCAGTTTTCGAATTGCCGGAATTGCATGCTTTGCAAAATCTGATGATTTCCCTTGCATTAAAAGGAGAGATCTGTGTTGCCAGAATGAAAAAAAAAATCAGGGAATCTAGGACAAGATGCAGTCCAAGCTTACATATATGTTATCAAAATTCGCTCCCAAGTGGGCAAGTTGAAACTAAAACTTGTTAAACCATTTCACAAGAGATGCAAACAATTTGAAGTAGAGGTGACCAAGACGATTCTCCGAAGCTAGTCAAGCATGATAATGCTTTGCGCACAAAGAATTCCAAGTCACTAAATACTACATTTTAGATATTTCTTGTAGAACTAAACATAAACAAAAAACTATTACCCGGGGGCAAGTGCTAGTTTTAGTGATCCTTTGTAATCCCCATGATGATCAGCTCCAATTACTCTTCCAAAAGTCATGTCACACTCTGTCAAGAAAAGTACATTAACTGGTTTCGCAAACCATGGAGGGAATGTGTGAGGTTGTGAGTGGTCACCCTGCAGAAATACCAATAAGACATCAAGTTAGCATATAAGAACAATGTTTATCTAAAGCCCACTCAACTTAAGAAGAAAACCATTGACCTCATGGTAAATGTCAATTATGCAACAATCTGGCTTCAAACTCATAACTTGCATGTCAACCAAATGGTCAATGATATCTTGCAGCAGTGTAGGAATGGACTCCATTCTCTGGTCTGAAGATTTTACCAGTAAGAAAATCCAAGAAAAGTTATGGGAAGAAATTACCAACAAATACTTCAGTAATATCACACCCATGTATGAGACATAAAAGAGACAAATCTGTCGAGCAACTCTAATAAGCACTAGCATGCCTGGGTTTTCATCTTCTGCAGGTCCATCAGCAATTGGAACACCAAATTGAATCATCTCTCTCCCATGTCCCTTCATGGGCCTCTTGGACACCACATAAGTTTGACCTGCTTCACAAGGATTTAGTAGCAATTCAATTTCTCATATTAAAAATATATTCCAATTCTGGAAAGAAATACTTGTCCAGGAATTGTGATAAATAAAGGGTAAAAGCAGAACGATATTATTATAGGTTAAGAAAATACTTGATTGAATTATTTTGCATCATAATGGAGAAAGAAGTAGTTGATCAGGATGCATATGAACTAGGCTTCCTTCAATAAGTGACTGGATGACATCAGTAGTTAGGCCCATTTATTCTATCGATAACAGCGTAAGAAAGAAGGATATTACCATAGGTTAAGAAAATACTTGATTGAATTATTTTGCATCATATTGGAGAAAGATGTAGCTGATCAGGATGTATATGAATTAGGATTCCTTCAATATTTAAAAATAATAGTGACTGGACGACAGCAGTAGTTAGGCCCATTTATCTATCAATAACATTGTTCGTGGAGAAGGATTCTATTGTGTTAAATTAAACTCCTAACAAGCTATGATGACATCAAATTACAATTCATCTCACTGTGCAGTAAGTTTTTGCCAACCTTCCCAATCTAAATTTTGATGAGCTTCTGACTCCAGAATATGAGATGTAACACAGGCATCTTAAATTATACCAAGAAAACTTTTCCATAATTTGCATTATTGGATCTCACCTCCATATTCTTATGAATCTAGACAAATTCAGGTGATTTCTTATTTCCACTATACTAGGTCTTTTCATGTGAAAGTGAAAACTTAAATGCAAGACCAACACAGCTAGAAATATAATTCAACTTGATCTCATAATAATACCTCCGTTATTATTGATGTCAATCCACTGTTCTACAAACTAATATGAACATGTTCCATGTTCAATTCTTTGAAATTTAAATTGTACGGTATTACTCACCCAAAAGTTTATCAGGTAAAGTAAAGAGACAGACTTTGATATGTAAAGTTAGGATACTCCCCCAAACTCCATTTGATTCTCGTTTCGAATATGATGGAAAAAGAATATGCAAGAATGACAACAAAAATTGGACGAACATATGAATAATATGTAAAAGATGAAGGCCATTTAACAAGACTAAGTCAACAAATAAGTTTGTGAAAAATGCATTATTAGAGTAGAAAGGTTCACATGCCATCCAGCAGTGACTACCCAACTAATAGTGCATACTTGTCAATAAATATATTTTTTTAAAGTGATATAGGAAGAGAAGGATTAGTGAACTTGCCTTGAAATTGTCCTCTTCTACCTAAAGCTCTAAAATCATTAACCAATGAAACAAGCTTTGCAACTTCTACCTCATTGAGCAATTTTTCATACAATTTCAGTCCATCAACCACATTAACCTACAGAGAAAATCAGAAAAACATTTTTAAAGTACAAGAAACAAAGAGATTATTAACCAAGGGTTGCTAAATGATTAGATTTGATCTTTAAAATAAAAAAGAAAATCAAAGAACATGCATCTTACTGTCTTTCCTTCTAATATCTCTTCAGCAACAAACGTTCTTGGAATGATCATAAGGTTCAGCTTTTCACTCTGATTATTATTGGAGCTTGAATCACTTTCTGGACAAATACACAAGGACTCTCAATAAACTATGAATAATAAAATCAGTGTTGAAAGAGTTCATTACCAACCAGACATTAAATTGAGAATTTACATCAATTAAGTAGCGATGAAAGTTTGAATATAGTTGTTGTAAGGTGAAGTAGTGTTTTAAAACAATTAAATATCAGCACTACAAGAAGTTGATGACCCAAAACTGAGTAGCTCAATAGCATGCCGCTTAGACCCTCCCACCAAACCAAACCAGTCACATCCTTCAATAGAATCCATCCATAAACACTAAAAAGCTGCCAACCAGGAAAAGAAACAGATATAGAAGCAGACACCTTTTTCCCTATATTCATTGTCCACAACAGCAAATCCTGAATTCCAAATCAAGGTATCTGCTGAACCTTCTGAAGTCTTCAAGTTGCCATCTTTAATTGGTTTTGCAGCATTGTCTGCTTCTGAAATTTAAAGTTTAAAAGAAAAGAAATAATAAGTTCAAAGTGATTGGAAGTCATCCAAGTATGTCGTTCATAAGGTAGAATGATCTAGTATAAGCACTTGATCAAACGAGGAAAACAACCAATATTGAGCTCCATCATTAATTTCTCATTACAAAGCAGAAACAGGTGTATAAAAACAGAAACAGATTACCATTGCATCTTTACAAGACAATAACAAAGCACATCATTGTTAAACATATCAACGCTCCAACAACCAACAGTTTTGATCTAGAATGAAAATTAATTTAGGGTTATATACAGACCAGTCACTACTTTTTGTAGTATTTTCACTAAAATAGGTTTTATATTTCTTTTAATAGTCAGAATTCCTTTTTCATTTTAAAACAGGTTTGTTTGGAACTTTTTGATGGCATTAAAAGCAAAAATTTGACTCATTATCTCATTAGGATCCATTGGGTTCAGTTTATGAAGAGGAGAAGGAGTATGTTCTTTCATAATTATGATTTTTCAGTGTAGATGTGTTGATACTTTCTCTCTAAGAATATTTCTTAAACACAGAAGTGATTTCCATGAATCTTTAGGTGGGTATTAATGATTTTGTTTGTCCAAACTCTAAGAGGGATTCCTAGTCTTGTTCAGCAAATTCGAGCAAACACAAAAAATATTTAAAGTCCAGCAGCCTAAAGTCATAGATTATATGTTTTCATCAAATACTTGGCATATGCTCCTATAACAAGTTATTTACTTACTACCTCTATAAAGAAACTTGCCAAATACAACTTATATTGCAAATATAAGTGCAATATAACTTGTATGAAAATCAAAAAAGCATTCATGAATACCATATGCCACATACAGGGGTATCACAAAACACCAGCAGTTGTACAAGACAGGGCAAGTTGACAAATTTTGACTTAATACACAGAAAACATCAACACCTAAGTCTCACTTTGAAATGTGCTTCAAAGAAATAAAAGAACTTTTTGAACTAATAGTAAGTGCTAGGACTTAAGTTCCTCGTCACCAAATGAAAAGATACATGCTTTCCCGTAACACTCAGCCAATCTGGGGACCAGAATGTCCCATCATCAAACAAAACAATTTGTTCATATACTTTGAAGCTTAAACAGTGTTTCCAGAAAGAAAAAAGAAAGCAGTGTAGGAATAAAAGTGACAAGAATGTGTACTCCCAAATCAAGGAAAATAAAAAATAATGAAAACAAATGTGAATGGACTGACAACGAAGAGCAACTAATGAGTAGAACCTTCAACAGCTATCTAATCCACATGAGGACATTAATTCTTCCAACTTCAGATTCGCAATATGAAGTTGCAGGTTCAGGTCCTACTAATTTAATGGGGTTAGAGAGAATAGAGAGCAAGATGCAGGGTGGAAAGCAACACTGTAATGCAGGTCGTGTCTAAGTTGGCAATGAAATCTATATTCAAATAATATTTTAGAAAGTCATTTGTCAGATGTCCAGTTGAGATGATGAATCCTTTACCTAATATTAAAACAGGTCATAGATCAAATGTCTAAGTTCGAACATGGAGGTTAACATACAATAGCATAAAAAGGTAAGCTATGTATCCACAAGATCTAAATGAATCTAACAAAGTTGAAAAAAAATCTTTATTCAATGTTCCTACCAAGATGAGAAAGATTTATCCATGGCATGATTCCATGGCTGATCATCCAGATTGAAACACCTAAGAATTAAAACTAACCAAATTATTTAAATTTCATGAACCAAATAAATTTCAACTTGACAGTTATTACCAATATAAAAATCAGTAGAACAAAGCAAAATACAGTTTCAAACGTAATTTCTATCCAAAAAAATGTCCCCAAAATGCATTACCTTTCTTATTATCGGAAGGTGCCAAAACCTCATCCTCGACTTTACTATCACCGCCACCAACTAGCTTAATCTCCTCAAGTTTCTCATTTTCCAAATTCCTCGAATAATTCCCATCAAAACTGTGATTCTCTACACTGAAATTAACTACTTCTTTGACTATCTCACTACTTCTGTGTCCCTTATTAAAACTCACACCTGATGATCTCCTGAACTCCTTGACCCCAACTTTGGGCTGATCATAATAATACCTATGATATTGTTGTTGATGCTGATGTTGTTGCTGTTGCCTCCTCATTGCAACTTGTTGCAGTGCCATTATGACCTCTGCAACTGAAAAATATTGTTGCATATGCAGCACGGGGTTCCAGTTACACCTTCTCTGTTGTATACAGCCTATAACAAGGTCATACTCCCCTGGCTCACCCACCGAACGCAGGTGATGGCAGAGGGAGTCGATAATGGCATTGGCAGCAGCAAACTCTCCCCTCAGCCACGAGATAAACCCATCACGCTCATCAACTGGAAACCACTGTTGCTGTTGTTGGCGTAGTTGGATCTCATTTGCTGCCCTGCCGCCGCCACTACCACCACCAGTGCTGTCCCCAAGGCCTCCATTTGGGAACTGCATTTTGTCAGATATGGCAACATTTCCAGGTGGCATTGCCATTTTGAGAAAATCCCACAAACGTTTCCAAATTTATCGCATATAAAACATGGAAACGACAACTAATGTAACAGCACACAATCAAGCGCATAAAGCTCCAGAATATGACGCCTTCAACCTGAAAATCCAACACGGGCAAAAGCGATCGCTTAAAATGAAAAACCCAAATGTCAAAATACAAAATTCTGGTATAAATGTGTTACGACTCTTCAAAATAACAAAAGAGTTCCGCAATAATTTCTACAAAACATTGAACCTGTGCATACTAACGACCTGGGTCTTAGACCGATCCGTGACGTTCACAAGTCGAAACCAAAATGGGATTGGTGGAGTTTGATGGATTCAGAAACAAATGTGCAAATAAAAGTGGGATATTAGTCAGATCTGGAAACGAGTTTTCAAAGAATCAAATCCTATAGACTGCGATCGAGAGTGGGATGCGTAGAGTTGTTAACAGTGACGTAGACAAGACAACAACTAGTATTAAAAAGATCTAGGGTTTGGAGGTCAAATGAAGGATGTGTGAAAGTTTTATGTGTGCTGTAGCAGTAAATGCATCAGATGATTGAAGTTGAAACGGAAATGGATTTTGCCTATGCATCGACATTACCACCATACATGTACTGTATGCGGGGGCTAATGAATCGAATATAAATACAAATTTTGTTTTCGCTCGTGTACTCGTACGTGAAACTTACATATACGTATTTACGTTTTTGGTTAGCTTAAGCTGACCAGTCACAACAGGTCGACCGGGGAAGAATACTGGATTTAAGAATATTCTCTCTATCTCACTTTGCCATTTTAAACCTCAAACTTCTTCAAGATTGTCTTCCTGAATTTGGTTATTTAACCTTGTTATTTATATATACACTTCATTACTGTATGCACACTCATAAATACATTCAGAATTCAAATTTTGTTATTATCAAAATCAAAGATAATTAATAACTACAACAACAACACTCAATAAAAATTTTACTAATACGCAAGATCTGGGGTAAAAAAATTAATAACTCTCTTATAATTTAATAAATCTAAATATCAATTGTTAAAGTCATCTAAATAATTTTTAATAGTACATAAGCCTACAAATATATGTTAGAATATCAATATCACTTTAGTATATAACTTGATCAATTTATAAATATAATAAAGGATAAATTTAAATTTGTATCCTATTATGAAATTCGATTCCCATGTTTTTTATGCAGTTCTCTTTGAATTTAATGATTTGTCTCAAGTACTATAGCAGTACAATCGTCAGACATCTAATGATATCTATAGAAATAGGTTGATAAAACTTTAAAAGTGGTGTATATATGTGCGCCAATAAGGTGTGTTAGCTCCGAAAGACCTTACACCTGTTTATAATAGGACTTGGACCTTTTAATAATTTGAATAAAATATAATACTTTAATTAAAATTATAATTTTATTAAATATTAAATTGGACTAAATAAGATTGAATATCTAATATTAGTTTTTATTTATAAAATATCTTATATTTGATCATAAAGTTTCTTAAACTTTGCAATGTAGTCATTTTAATTAAATTACCTTTTTCTATCCTTAATTATTCTATATGTATGACTCATTAAATTCTTAAATAAGTTGGTAATGGATGTAAATTATAATCTTAAACAATATTTAAGATTAGATAAATTAAACTTCTTTAATTTATCTTTAATTTTTAAATAAATCATTTATATATATATTATTAGTCCCTAGTAGCATCCCATAGAGGGGTGAATTGGGTGTTAGTAGATTTTTCTTTAAAAAATAACAAATTTGTATTAAACTACACGTTATGACCTTTAGATGTAGGGTTAAATACTCAAGTGTTTACAAATGCCAAAAGGCGACACTTGGCCACGTTACACATTGTATGTTGCCACTAGAAAATAACAAAACAACCTAGCTTATGACTACAAGCAACATTCAAGGCTTAATGATACTATCATCCTTGAATTCTTCACTCCTGGTGTGTACTTTCTTCATTTATATTTCATACATGAAGCATGAGTGAATTGAGTGTTAGTAGATTTTAACAAAAATTTTGTAATTTAATAAAGACCCTCAAAAGATTTCAAATCGATTCATGCAATAGCAATTTAAATTAGCTCAATCAATTAATCAAGTATAAAATAAAGAGTGTGGCTGCAAACAAAACTTATGTGTCCTTAAGTTTCTCTTAGGATTTCACTAATATTTTCTTTCAACTAGATGAAGAGGAATCTTCTTATAGTAATTTTTTATTGGCAAAATGCAATCCTTGTATAATCTTCCTTAAAGGGTAAAGAAGAACCTTAATGCTTTTTGAAACACCCAAATACAAGAAAACTAACCCCAATTGATGTTTGTAACTCAAATAAACCATACTTACTTTAATGCTCAAGGGCTCTCAATTACCTCGCAAACCAACGAATGAATGCTTGTTAATGCTTTAAAATACTTGTAAAATGTTATGAAATATTTTTAAATGTCACAAAAATGTCTAACAACCAAAATACCAAGTATTTATACTCATACTGGCTCAAAATTGTCATTAGACACAAAAACTAACAGTTACAACAGCTAGTAATAGTGATATTGATTGACTAATCTGGCACATTTGTTTAACAATGTGTCATGTTGGTTGATTAATTTATCCATTAATGTCATATACAATCTTATATTATATAATTTCTTTTTGATATATTGGTTGACCACACCTTTATATTGGCCGACCAATATCTCCAGAATCACTACATCAATCGAACAAACTTACACATTGGTCAATGCGCTTAAAACAGATTGTTAGAGTTTTTTAAGTTCTTTCAAAGATCAAATCCTACTTCTTTGACCAAAAATTAATCCAAAAAAGATATTTCAAAGAATATTTTAAAGATCACGAGAATTTTCTTTAAAATCAAAACCTTAATTTCTCTTGATAAATGAAAAGATTTATGCAGTATGTCTAAACCATGATATGTTTATGCATGAAGAACCTATAAAGAATTAAAATGACCTAATAGGAGACAAGAAATATTACAAATAAATTTGAAGATTATGCCTTGATCTTCCTTAGTCGTGGTCTTCTTCTTACCAAGACTATTACCGTCCTGGACAACTATAATATTCACAATTACAGCCTCTTTAGCTTTATTTTTATTATATGAACAAGCTTTTTATGTTGATTTAGGAGATCCTATTACGTAGGGGTTCACTACTATTTCATCAAGCTTCAAAATATTCTCTCTAATACCAAAATTCAAAGAAATATCAATAACGTCTGAGTTAATTCTAAGATTGGGGACATTTGGATGTAGAATTGAGGCTAATTCCTTAACAGATTTCTTGGGACTTAGAATATTTCCATCAGAATTATTAGCATCATTTACTATATTCGAACCTAATTGATGAGCTATATGTTGATCTTCCTGAGTAAGTTCTTTATAGCTACCAAATAAGGAAGTTTTACTAGTTGACTTCCAAACCTATTTAGGTCTTAGAGTTGGAGGTTTTTAAGCATATGTAATCTTGACTCTATCCTTCACAAGTTTTAAGCTATCATTAAACCTCATTATAGAAATTTCATTAGGTGATTCTGCCAATGCCTCCACAGCAATGCAAATTCTTATAAAGTTGATCCTCTTAACCTTAACGGTAGCTTGTTCAAGACACAAAGGTCTTCTAATTGAGCTAACTAAGTAGTTGAGATCTTCAGTGGTCCAATATTCTAGGGGTTTGTTGTGTATATAAATTTATAGGGAAATATTAATGAGTTTAAGTTCTTCAAATTTAATCCCTCGCCTCTAAGGTTGAACAAACAAGATTATGATTTACTTACCATGGTCCTGCCTTAATAACTTTAGTGACTAAATAAGGAGAGTTGAATTGAAAGAAGAATATATCTTCACTAGTTAATATAGTATCCAGGAGACCAAACTATTTCCAGTTGGCAAAGGTCCAACTTTTCATAACTAGAAATGGTAATCTTCTATCCAAGAAGAATATAAAAGTGTAGATTTCAATTTGTCAACTCTTGCATGAAGAATGGAGAGTGGAGGGGAAACAACTTGATGGTCCAAAGTAGGATTAGTGGGAGAAAAGGTGATTTTAGAATCTGGATTATAGTTGCTAGTAACTTGCACCCTAGTGCATTTTGCTAGAGGAGGTGGTGAGTTCACAGGTTCATTTAATTACAAAGGGTTTAGGAGTTGACAAGGCTTCTGAAGTAATAATGGAATAAGAATATAGTTTAGGAGGAGAAGAAGAGCGGGAAATCAATGGCAGGAATTTTTCATAATTAGAGAATATAGTAAGGACTTTTTTTCAAAAGAAAAAACTGAAGGATAAAGTGATTCGAGCCTTTTTGTTCTTACCTTTGGAGGTCAAATCAAAAACTTTTAATTCCAAGGATTGCGGTATAGAATGCAACCTCGGGTCGTTTCACTTAATCGGAACTTGATGAATGGAACTAAGCTCGCCTATATGTCATGATATGCAAACAAAATTAGCAAGGAAGAGGGGGGTTTAAATCTTTGGAAATTCGGACAAAAATAAGCGAATTGTAAGAAAATGTAATGAAAAGTATTTTTTTTGGATTTCGGGAATAGAAAAACAATAAAATGAAAACAATGATCAAATGATGATAGTATCCTCTTGAAAATGAGTTTTGGCTATCATAGTTCAAAACGAATTTTTATGGGAGTGAATCACTAAATTTCAAATGGTAAACCTTAAAGAACTCTTTAAGTCTAAGGTTTTAATCAATGAACTCCATTTCTTAAAACCTTGTTG
>JANQAP020000078.1:9721747-9734007 GCA_026874005.2 Erythroxylum coriaceum
TTATCATTCACAATCATTCTCAAAAGGTATAAAGTAACGCTGAGCACGGAGCTTGTCACCTATAAACTACTATGTCCATGGGCTTCATTTACAAAATTTTGTGCAAACATAAGGGACACACAGGTGACGCTCTATGGTCGTGCAGGAGTTAGTTTATGTTGATAATTATATTATATCAACGTTTCTTGCATGCACGTGCTTGCTCTGGAATCAGGAGCAGGTGGCGGGAAAAGCTGCTCATGACAGGTAAATCTTCGCCTGACTATTTATGTTTGTCATTGAAGGACCAAAAGCCACCGGCTACCGATTCTGCGTTCAGGAGGGCTGAAGATGTGGTAAGTACCGTGCTTGCGAAGAGCTTTGTCTTAGGGAAGGATGCTATCAATAAGGCAAAATCCTTGGATGAACGTACTCACTTGACGGCAAATGCTTCTGCAACTGTTTCCTCTATTGACCGTAAGATGGGCATAAGAGATAAAATTAGCCATGGTACAGCTATTGTAAACGACAAGGTCAGAGAGATGGACGAGCGGTTCCATGTGTCCGAAAAGGCTAAGTCTGCCTTTTCGGTTGCTGAGCAGGTGGCAAGCAATGCAGGATCTGCTATGATGAGCAACCGTTACATATTAACAGGTGCTTCCTGGATTTCAGGTGCAATTTCCGCAGTAGCAAAGGCAGCTGAAGATGTCAGTATGATGACCAAAGAGAAGATCGAAAAGGCTGAGGAGAACAAAAAGGCGACTCTTGTCAGGGACAAAACTGAGGTTATGAATGATTCACCAAAACTGCATCTTGGCGAGCCTCCCAAGGGGGAGCCTCCAGTTGTTGCTGCCGACTCAACTCACTCCACGCTTTCAAACATTTGATTCTTAGGCATCGCTCGCTGTAAATTTAATTGCTTAATTTTGTATTCTTTAATGTATTTCAATTTCTTCCTATTCTAATTTTTTATTTTGAAAAATAACTCACATAGAATTAAAATGAATTCAAATATATTTTGAAAATTTTAAATAAATTTGATTTCTTATACATTCAAAATTTGAGTTTTAAGATAATATATTATAAATATTACCTTTGTATATTATAAATATTACCTTTGTATATAATTTATTTTATTTAACAAAACGATTTTTCTAAACATCAAATTTTACATTAGGTCATAATTGAATGTCAAAGAATATTTAAATTATTTTTGTAATCATCATATTTTCAATTTTAAATTCATAAAACCTTTAACTCCATAGAAATTTGATGAAATTTCTATCGATATACTACCAATGTCACCCTTGCCTATTAAACTCAAAAGTATGAATACTATACCGTATTGGTCGATACTAGTATCGACAAAAAATTAGTATTAAACAAAAAATACTTTATGGGACTTTAGTATTGGCTAGTATCGGTTTTTTTTTGTCGGTACTTACTGTTAACTAAAATACCAATCAAATATAGATCAAAATTTTAATTTAAAAAATTAGGATTAAGTTGACAAAATCTAAAATTTCTTCTATATAAAATAATAATAACGTACATATAAAAAGAAATATGATAAAATATTTACAATTTATTTAATAAATAATAAAAATATAAATAAGAATGTATAAAATAAGTTTTATATAATTAGACTTATACAAAGTAATTATAGATTATATAATTAAACATATTAGTTTATCATAATTACAATCATCATCACCATCATCAACACTCAGTTGAAGTCCCGCTAAGGCGCAGGGTCTAGGGAGTGATAAAGCAAACACATGTAACAGGGAGTTGAATTATGTGTGACTTAAAAAAAATTTCATAAGTTCTTTCAGTTCACATATTAAATAGATCCTAGTTAACGAATAAAAACAGTAGGAGTCTATCAAACGACAGAGCCTTTTAAATGACGAAAGTCTGTTATATGATAGGAGCTTTTTGTAAAATAGGAACCTGCTTAAACGAAAGGAGCCTATTAAATGATGAATCCTGTTAAAATAATTTAAAAACAGAAGGTGCTTGTTAAAAAAGTTGAAAAGAACCTCTTACAAGTTGAAAACAAAAGGAGTCTTTTGCTGAAATAAACACACATAATATATTGAGAAAATTTAAAAGTCAAGAGAAGAGAGAGAAGGATGCAGTCAATTTATACTGATTTGGCTTATAACCTAAGCCTACGTTTAGTCCCCAAATATCTAACTTGAGTGTTTCACTATAAAATCAAATAATAATTTGATGAGCCTCTCCAAACTCACAAGTTAATATTTTTCAAAGTTCTTCAATCTTTTACATTAGTAGTATTTCACTAACCTCTATAAGCTCTCAAATAAAAAATGAGGTTTGCTCGATATAAGCTTCAATAATCTCTTTCAACAAAATTTCCCTTTCTAACACACAAGAGGATTTTTACAAAGATATCACTTTCAAGAATGTATATGCTTTTGAAGAATTTTGACAATATAGCTTTGCAAGCTTCTGTATCGTTCAGTTCTGCTTAATCATAGTTGCAATGGCTCTTCCTTAGATAATCATTTCTTTCAACTAGTCGTTGCTTCACTTGCATCCTTAGTTAATTGGATCGATTTGAATCTAAATAATTTCGATGTTTATCTTTGCTAAAATTCTTCCAGTAATCACAGAGCTAATATGCGACTTTCATAATTAGTAGGACACTTTTAGATAAACTATTTCTAATAAGGTAAGTTCACAATGAAGGTTCCTGCAAGAAAGGAAGCGTATTTCTTATGATTTTATTTCCTTTTAAGAATTAAACCGTAATAATAAAAGGAAATAAATCCAATTTGAATTTTGAAATATTATACAGTTATCATCAAAATCGTTAATCATGAGCCTTGACCTAATAATCTCCCCCATTTTGATGATGACAAGCAATAATAGATATATATTTCAAAATTCAAAGAGATAATAGATAATTTCAAAAGATATCTGTGACATTTATATGTTCAGATATAATCAAAAGGAACCTGCCTCTTAAGAAAAGAACCTATCATTTATATATCATAGATTTTCATAAGTTCAACAGCAGAATCAATCATATATATAATTGAGGTAGCATTGAGAAATTTGCATTGAGCAGCATTGAGAAATATATCATCATATATGCAAAAATATGCAAAAAATATATCCACATAAACTCTCCCCCTTTGTCATTATCAAAAATAATATAGTATAGGGAGGAGGTGAAATAAAACATAATGAAATAGAGGGAAAGAGTAAATAATGCATCAAACAAAATTATTAGCATAAATAAGCCAAGCAAAAAGCAAATAGCAATAGTGTTATTGAAGAGATTCAATGATTATTCTGAGAAAAATCTGCATGTTAAGAATTTGATTCTGCATACTATCTATTTGTTCTCGCATTTGTTCTTGATTGGCTTGAATATCCTTTAGCTGTTGTTGAAAATTTGCACTATTTTCATCCTGAGGAGGGATAAGAGTTTCTTGGTCTAGAGCAAGATCTAATTTTTCTACTTCTTTTTCAAATCTTTTGTCTACCTAGACATTGTTTTGCAATCTGTATCCAAATTGATAGGGAATGGAAGGGTGAAACTTAGCCGGTGCATACCAATTCAGATTTGCAAAAGGAACTCCATAATGGTTGAAAATCTTGGTGAGCAACATCCCATAAAGTAGGTAACTGGTGGTATTATTATAATTCCCTTTATCCACCATGAATCTCAAGATCATAGCTAGAAGATTCATTCTATTTCCTTTCAGCAAATTATACATGACATAAGTGTCAAGCAAACTGCACCTTTCAATTGACCTACTCTTGGGAAAAATTGAAGTAGCTGAAAGCGATGCAAGGCATTGTGGTATTAAGTCTAATTGCCTGCTCCAGGGTCTCTTGTCTTGGTGTTCTCAATATAAAGGCAAATAGATTTCATAACTTCAACTAATTGTATATCATCAACATCCCATTTATGACAGGAAAAATTAGTTCTCCCTATCGGAGCTACTTCTAGTATATCTCCTAAGATTTTTTCATAAATTAAAATTTCACATTCATGCACCCATGAGACAATGGCTAGCTTTCCATTAATTTCTTCCTTTTTATGTATGTGTAGAATATCTTGACTAGCTCATCGCATACTGTCTCATCTAATTTCAGAAAATTTTCCCAACTGATGGCAACAAAGTCACGAAAGATATGCATGCCTATGTCGTCAAATATCATAGGAGGCAAGATCCGCCCAGCAACCACCTTTCTTTTCTTATACCGCAATTTATAGTAAACTTCAACTTCTGTTGATTTAAACATTTTTTGTGGTATTGATGTCTTTCCTTTTTGTACAACTATTTTTATCTTCTTTGCCGTTTTTCCTTTAGCAATCATCTCTTCATGAAATAACTTATTTCTATCAATAGTTTCTTTAGTCATATACGCTTTTCCCTTCTTTATTTCTTCCCTTTTTCTTTTTCTAGATTCTTCTTCCTCTTTCTTTTTAGCATCAGGTTTTCTTTTTATTCAGAAATTTTCTGGGCATACTTTGCAAGACTTCCTCTAGTTTGTAGTTGTCTAATTAACTGAGAATGTTTTTCATTTGAATCATCATCGTTTATAACCCAATGCACCTCTAATACTTGGGGCTTAGAGGAGATAGGTTCAGTAAGATGAGCTTCACCATGACTATCAGTAAAAGTTGGAGTTTTCTTTTGTCCTTTTATTCTGGTTCGTGCCATTGTAAAAGCGATGGATGAAGTTTGGAAGATTTAAGATGAAAACAGAGAGTTGGAATGTAGAAAGTCAAGAGCGGCGCTTCGAATAATAGTAAGGGCAAGTAGAGGAGAGAAGTCTATTTCTAGTATATTAGGCATTTCTTGAGCGTTGATCTCATGTGAAGATGAATGATGGTATGCTAATACAGGAAGTGTGATCGTTTGCGTATCTTTTGACAAATCCATATAGCCACCTGTTAGAATTTCATGCGTGTCTTTAAATACAAGCTCTTTTCTTAACACTCAAAATCTATCTTCAGAGAGTGGCTTGGTGAAAATGTCAGCTACTTGATTCTTAGTATCAATATGCAAAACATAAATGATTCCTTCTAAAACATGATCTCTAAGAAAATGATTTTTGATTTCTATATGCTTAGTCTTATAATGATGCAGAGGATTTTTGGAAAGATTTATAACACTCATATTATCACATAATATAGGAATATGAGAAAAGTTTAGAGAAAAATCCCTAGTCGATGCTTCATCTATAATATCTGAGCACAACAGCTAGCAACTGCTATGCATTCTACTTCAGTCATCGAAAGTGCTGTGCAATTTTGCTTCTTGTAGGACCAAGATACTAAACATCCTCTAAGAAATTGACAGTGATGACTTGTGCTTTTTTGATCGACTTTGTTACGTGCATAATCTGCATCACAATAGCCCACTATATCAAATGAATCAGTTTTTGGATACTATAGTCCAAAATCCATAGTTTCGTAAAGATATCGAAAGATCCTTTTGACCGCTTAAAAGTGACTTTCTTTTGGATTTGATTGAAAGCGTGCATAAAGACACACACTGAGCATAATGTATGGTCTTGAGATTGTAAGATATAGTAGTGATCTAAACATTCCTTTATATTTTTTCTCATCCATAGCTTTGCCTCCTTTGTCTTTATCAAGTTTAGTTTCAGTATAGATGGGAGTAAACATCAGTTTGGAATTCTCAAAATGATATTTCTTGATGAGTTCCTTTGTGTATTTGTCTTGGCTAATAAAGATTCCTTTTTCTATTTGTCTAATTTGTAATCCGAGAAAGAATGATAATTCTCCCATCATGCTCATTTCAAACTCCTCCTCTTGCATTAATGCTGAGAATTCTTCACAGAAGGATGGATTAGTAGCACCAAATATTATTTCACCAACATATATTTGTACTATGAGTAAATCATCCTCCTTTCTCTTAATAAATAAGGTTTTATCGACCTTTCCTCTTTCAAAGTTATTCTCAAGCAGAAAGTTACTTAACATCTTATACATGCTTGAGGAGCCTGCTTTAAACCATACAAAACTTTAATTAACTTCATCACATAATCTGAATGATTTTCATCTTCAAAACCTAGGGGTTGCTTAACAAATACTTCATTGTTAATGTAACCATTTAAGAATGCACTTTAACATCCATTTGGAACAACTTGAAGTTTCGATAGCATGTAAAGGCAACTAAGATTCTAATTGATTCCAATATAGCAACAGGTGCATAAGTTTCATCAAAATCAATACCTTCCTGTTGATTGTAACCTTGAGCTACAAGTTTAGCTTTGTTTCTTACCACTTTACCATTTTTGTTAAGTTTGTTTCAAAATACTCACTGAGTCCTAATGATTGACTTGTTTTAAGGATGAGATACTAGATACTAGATTCTAGAGTTTGTTTTTTCAAATTGATTCAATTCATCTTTCATGATTGAAACCCAATTTTCGTCAGTAAGGACCTCTTCAATTGTCTTTGGTTCTATTTGTGAGATGAGAGCAACAAGGTTGTTCTTGAAAGATGATCTTGTTCTTATAATTTCAGAGGGATCTCCCATAATATATTGATGTGTATCAAGACCTCTCCATTCTCTCTGTGTTTTTTCGTTGCATAGGCTCTTGTTAAGATAAAGGAGCCTGCTCTATTCTAGCTTCAGAGAGTCCTTCTTGATTTTGTAATTTTGAAGCTATTATAAGTGTAGTTTAATTCTCGGATGTATTTTTAGGTACCAATGGATGCTCTTCACCATCTGAGTCAGTTGCTGTTGTTGAAGGTAGTGCTTCATCGAATACCACATATATCGAATCTTCTATCTTCTTTGTTCTTTTATTATATACTTTGAATCCTTTACTAGCGGTACTGTATCCCAAAAAGATAGTTTTGTCTGATCTCACATCGAAGTTTCCAAGGTTGTCTTTTCCATTGTTTAGAATGAAACACTTGTAGCCAAATGATCGAAAGTAAGCAACATTTGGTTTTCTTCCTTTCCACAGCTCATAGGGATCTTGTTTTAGAATAGATCTTATAAGACATCTGTTAAGTACATAACATGCCATGGATACTGCTTCTACTAGAATCCATGAGGTAGTCCACTTTCACCTCAAGGAATTTTTAATCCATTTCTTCTAGATAATGCATCTCGAAGCACCCTACTATCAGCTACTGAACCTTCCCATCTTGGTAGTACATATGTAAAAAGCATATCCATTAGAACACATGCCTAAGACATTTGTGGCAATCTCATTCTTTCTAGTATGATATCGGTCTTTTTCAATACTTGGTACATGTACCTTAATATATGTACCATCTAAAGCTTCTAAGAAATTCTGAAATTAGCAAAATCATATCTAGTCATTATCAACCAAAATTAAATTTCATACCAAATAAAACTCCATAAATAAATATTTTTACCTTAAACCGCCTCCATCTTTCATCGGTGTTATTATAAGGGATAGGTTTGGGGACTTTAAGTATAACTCTCCATAACTTAAGCACAACTCTCAATACATTATGAAAATGTCGACTTATCATCTCTCTTGAATGCTAAAAATCATATTTTATTTCTTGATTTCTCTCGTCGAAGGCAAGGAGGTGTAAAAATATTGCTACCATTTCCTCTACATATATATTTTTAGTATCTTTTAATCCACCAATATTTCTCAGCATCGAGCATAATATGAAAAAAGTACGCCTATCCATATGCAGTTGCTCATTGCATACATTGTTACTATCCACAATCATACCATTAAGATGTGCTATTCGAATTAATGGATTATGCCTACTAGGCTCTTTTATCATTCTCAAAATGTGCCTCTTTAATATATATGATAATAAGCTTAATAATGTCATAATAAATCTCATCCTTCTTCTTCTTAATATGTACCATAAATATAGAAAATTGTAATGTCAAGGTGTATAAGCCATGACTTCCATGATATGAAAATAATACTCTTGAAATAAACTAAACAATCAAAATATTAATGTTTAAGGAAAAGAATATTATTTTCAATTTAAAATCAAATTAAAAACTTCAAAGGTCTCTCGATTAACATTAACATCCATAAGGACCCTATAAAGTATTGCTCGAACTTAAAAAGAATCTTCAATATTTAAGATCTTCTATGTAGATATTCAAAGAAGGTGGACTTAAAACTTTCACATATAATTCATAACAAAATGGATATAAGATGATGAGGTTACATTGGAAGTATAAAAACAAGACAGTCATTGATTAATAGTAACAAATGGATAATATTGGTAACAAATGAATAATATTGGTAGTTTTATTAAATTAGGACTATTTTCCTATTTTCAGTTATTGGTTGACAGCATCTAAGGAAGATAATCTTTGATTAACTCAGATTTATGATCTTGTAATCTCTACTCTTTCCTTATCTTCTCCACTGCGTACTTCCAATTTTTAATGTCATACCTTATCCATGTGTTCATGCAAGTTAAGGAATTTCAGTAGATATATACAACATTATGAGAGACCCCTTCCCTACAAAAGTTAACATCTAAGAATCATTCAAACAATTTAGGTTACAAAGATAATATAAATATAAAACCAAAAGAAAATAGAGTTATTAAGGAAAATAGGAAAATAAGTCATACATTTAATGGCAAATGGAAGCATTAAACATAAATAAAAAAATTTCATTACTGTTCTTAATATTTAGTACCAAACACTAGTATAACTATTAACTTACATAATCCTATTCCTATTGCTTGTATACCATACAAGCATAATCAGTATATTAGAGTGCTTCAGATCTAATAAGGTTTTGGATAATTTATGAATTAAAAGATTGCAAACTCTATAATCTGATTAGGGCTTATAATTTAGGGTTTAATGGTTATAACTCGAGAGAGAGTAATCAGCCCTAGGACATTCTAAAACTGAAACTCCATTGACACATAATCGACTAGGTTAGTACTAATGATAAGTAAAATCTCCTTTGTCATAAATTGGTAATTTCCTTAGGTTGATTTCTATTGTGATTGCATATTGCTCAATTGTTAATTATTTCGTGTTTAATTTCTGATTTAAGTGGTTAAACTCAATTCTCGTGATTACTTTCCATGCAATGTTTATTTTGAGTTATATATTGTTAGCCTTAGATTTTAGGATTAGATTAGTCCCTTCCTTGTGGGATCGACACTCTTATACTATAGTCATGACTCGTGCGCTTGCGGTATTTGAGGGCTTATAAATTTAAAGCTCGAATGACACGATCAACATGCAACTCCTTCCAATTATGGTAAATCTATTCATAAAGAAGATTTCTCATTCTCAGTCATATGAAATCAAACATTGAACTAATATCTTGGACATATTAATTCAACAATATAAATACGTAATTGAATCACGATAAATCAATTAATTAAATTGCTTTGAATAAAATAGTATATCTTACTATACATCCTAACTTAGGGTTCATCACACCTAGATACTAAGAAAATTAGTTTTTAAATATATAAAACAAAAATGACATCAAGTATTCAGAAGAACAATTGGAAACAAAATAATCCAATGATCTATATATCCCCTTTTTATCTCTAATAAGAGCTTCTTGAAATTTGGTAAAAGGTTACTCTCTATCAAATCTCTTAAAGTAATCTTCTTGTTTTCCTCGTCCTAGGTTGAGAACTGCATCTTCTACTCTATATTTGGTCTTTAATTTGATTATGATTGCTTCCCCCTTTGTCTAGCCTTTATAATTTCCTTTTAAGCTGCAAATAGTCACTCACACAACCTAGGGTTTCTATAATATATACAATCACTTATACAACTGTGTAAGTGATTGTGTGTCTTAAAATCACCTTAAAATTATGACTTCACATGTTTTCAAAGATTACACAAGCTACATATACAAGCGTGTATCTTTGCACATTTAAAGTAGGTTACACGGTCCCCTAACATGCTTGTGTGTCCCTAAAGTTACTTTATTTCTTCCATTTTATGCCTTAATTTTTCCTAAATTATTCTCTTTTTGGTCTATGAAGGTAATTATTACCTAAAAACACACTTGAAGCAAAATAAGTACCAAAAATAATACAAAACTCTCAAATAACAAGCATAACATATTAAATATGGGTTTTAAAAAATATTCAATTAATTTATCCCACTGAATTCACACTTTTGGTGTCTTTCTTCCCTAAGAGGTTCTTCATATTAAAAAAAATTTGTGGTTAATTCATAAAAATTACAAAATTCCATACCTTGGTATGTTTTGTATTTTAATAGATAGATCGTTTTGAGCTAACTTCACATATTCGATCTTTAAGAGCGTAATTTGACATTAATTTCTCATCCTTTTGAATTGGGTGATGAATATATTAGCATTCTCACCATTTCTCTAAGTAACTCTGGATAACTCCACTGTAATAACTTTAGGTTTAGTTCAGAAAATTGAGTATGAAATAATCTCTCCAGTTTAGCCCTAGAAAGATTAAAATTCTTGGGTAACAAAACAAACTAAAAGAAGGTTGTACCTGTTAATGAATATGCGAACAAATTAAGCTTGAAATTATTGAAATTATCATAATTGGCTAATTCTCTATACTGAATGATAAATCTAGCAATATGTTCAGTGGTTGGTTAGCCATCTTCACTTGAAAACAAATTAAATTTAGGAATTTTATAACCTCAAAGATAAGGATTCTCATGGTCAATATACCTTAGATAAGGTTTATGGAATTTTGGGTGGCCAAACTGTCTCAAACTAGGCCTATACATTTCTTGAACTACTTTTTTTTATAACTTCAATATCAAACTTATAATCCTATTTGTGGAGGGGCAATGATAGGATTACAATTTGTAGCCACAACGTTACCTCTTAACCCATATTATGGTCCATTAACTTCAACTTCCACTCCACATCCTTTCTTACTAAAAGTCTAGGCCCTGACCACCTATTGGCCATTTTACGATTAATAGGTGAAATTTGAACATCCTCTTTTTTAGGAGGATGAATGTATCTTTCATCTATAGAAGGAGTAGTTAGAAGGTAATTGCACTCTCCAACTTCCATCACATTTAGAGAAGGATGTCCTTTGAGCCTTTGGAGATCTTTTTTGCTTAGGTAGGAGCATTCTTCCCAAAAATATAAACTAGAATGATAGAAAGTTTTGTCAATTTTCTCTATCAATATCTTATTTACATCAGCTATAGAGGTTGAGTTAGGCTTTAATTCTAGAATTTCATTTGTGCGGACAACATCATTTCTTTGCTACAATTTTGTATTCTCTATAGCTAGTGAGTTAGTTGAAGGTGATGCTACTTCTCATGATTCTCAATTATTTGGGATACAAAACCTTTATATCCTACTACATTAGGAACTTCTTCCTCCAGGGATAAAGGCATAATGATTTATTTTCCATTCTTTATACATGACATTGAGTCCCATTAAGCGTGCTAAATTTTTGGTAATTATATAATCAACATATAATTTGAGTATGTCATGGAGAAATTCTCCTAGAATATATACTTAACTTTTTATTAGCAATATAGGTAAGCTTTAGAAAACTTAGAAAATGAAATTCTAAGTTACCAAGATGCTAATAAGTGTTGAAGTAAGGTTTGATATAACGAAAATAATTTGATTTAAGCGAAATGAAATTGATAGGTGTGCATTAGGATATGTTTTTATAGGTAATTGGCATGTATTTTCTAGCATAGTCAAGTTTAGGATTCATTTTGTATGTTTTCGTTAAGTTTGATTTTCAATGTTGTTCTTGTGTGTTTGATGTTAATTGAGGGCAAGAATTGACTATTTTTATGTAGGAAGAAGGAAGGAGCAACTTAGAGGGTGAACTAAAGATCAAAGAGGAGAAGAAATAAGGAGTGCATCTGTGACAAATTCCCATATTCGTGGGAATCATGCAAAATCTCACGTCACATGGGAATTACAAAAGAAAATGAGAGATGCATTTTTGACAAATTCCCATGCTCGTGGGAATCATGCAAATTCCCATGAACTTGGGAATTATAATATGAGGCAATCTGCGAGGTTTCATTAAACTTAGGATTTTTGGACTATAAAAGCAGAATTAAGCCTCCTTCTTAGGAGGAGTTGACACCCACCTATAGAAACACCATCCTTGAGCGAAGAACACATGTTTGGAGCATTGAGGAAGGATTGAAGACAAGGATCATCATCAAGATTGGTCAAAATAGCACATCAATACCAAAATTTCAGATTTTGCAAAGAAGAGAAGGAATCTTTCTATTCAATTTTCTGTCATTTTAATCTCTTCTATTCTTTGTAAAAATGGATTATTT
>JANQAP020000078.1:9772201-9783129 GCA_026874005.2 Erythroxylum coriaceum
CATTGTGCACTTCCATTTCTTAAATTTTTCATTAACTGATTCTTAAATCACTGCATGAAAAATTGATAGGTCTAATTAACAATAAAAAGCTTGAGGTTAATACTAAAAAAACGGAAAAAATTAAAATACAATTAAAATCAAAATTTCAAAAAAATATTAACTTTTTTTTATTGAATTGTTGTTTGACCATAATCAATTCACAAACACACATATATTCCTTACCAACGAAATGGAAAGATAACGGACGGTGAACAAAAATTAATGCAGATCCATGCGTAGTACTTCCATCTATTTTCCGTCTTGCTATTAGATTAACCCGACGGAATAATAAAAAAAACAAGTACATGAATTTTGTAACTTGTTTGTAAAAGAGGTGAAACATAGTCTCATTATTTTATATAAACAAACTCAGAATCCATGGCATGGACACATAGGTGGAGATATATTTAGGCGTATTATTCCTTATGGAAAAATTCTTAAAGCTTTTGAAGATAGTCTCGAGATTTCACATTTTACGCGTGCATGAAATTTATACCGGGTCTAAGCTTAAGATGACTCGGATAAACTTCTGTTAGTATATGGAAAAGTCTTCATAATGTCTCACCTTGTTTGATAAGAACGGTAGATGTGTCTCAATTCTATTTGATTTAGTTAGAAATCAACATTCAAATTTGAGCTAATTGAATTTGTTCCAAACTTGCTTAAGGGTTGATCCAAACCGAACTCGAAAGATCCGAACACTTCGACCTCCACCCTAAAACGACATTGTTTTAGGCAAATCGTGCATATTTAAACTTGATCGAATTTCAAATTTATCTCAGGTGAAGGAGCCGACCATAGTCCTAGCTTGTTGCCATATCTGTATCTAGCCACTAAAATTCATATGCATAAGAATCCATCCTTACTTTTATATAAGGTGATTAAGTTTTTTAAAAAATAGTGAATAAAACTATTAAATGTATCATCTTATAAAAATTATTGTTGCCATTTGATAATACAAAAAATATTGTCATGTCATCATAAATATGTGAAATGTGGAAAAGGCAATTGAAATCATGTAGGGATTTATCTATATGTAATTAGATTTCGAATCAAATCTTGAATAAATAATATAGTTTTAAGCTTTATAAAAAAATTGCATATTTTTAATAGGTTTGATATTCTTTTATATTCATTTAGTAGATAAATTTTTAATAAAATACCTACAGGGTCAGTTTTAATTGTTTAATTTAACCTTTTCAGTAAGGCCTCATTCCTTTTTACGTGCTATTTACTATCCTTAGGAGGATTCATATTACTTAGTATCAGAGTTAGGATCTACATTAAGTTTCTATCCCTTTTGATTTCTTATTTTCGTTTTCAATTTATTGTTACAGTTTCATCTTTTAGTTGTTATTTTTATGTCTTTGTGTTTTTTTTCTTATTTTTACTCATGTCTTCTTGTTTGTAGGTTTTTATCAAAATTATTTTTTTTATATTTTTTTCTTTCTCTTAACCTCATGTTAGTTTGTTGTATATCAAAAAATAAAAAAAGTGCAAAAATTGGGGTTTCTTTAATAAGATTGTAAATATGTCTACCAAAGGTGGTTCAATACCCCCCAAAAAAAAGAGAAAAATCTATTATTTCTTTTACAAGTCATGCATCAACAACTTAAGAGGATGAACATGATATATAATAATATGAAAGACCTTTTAGAAAGAATCTAATTGAATCACTAATTTATGAAAAGGGACATCACCCTCATATTCATTATAAGAGGAGACAAATTAGATGTGATTCAACACCCCAAAAGAAAGTAAATGACTGTTGTTGATTATGGTGATTATTTTATTGATTGTGAGACACTTATAACTTAGAGAGTAATGAGTACTTAACAACAAGAATGGATTAAATTAGTAAAACGAGAATGTATTTTGCACTAGATGCCACATCCGAAAGAAGGTATGTAATATGATTAATGGAGGAACTTGTGTGAATGTAGATAGCAATCCTCTTATATAAAAGTTGAGTTTGTATACTTTGAAACGTCTAAATAAAGTATTTGTTTCTTTTTCTATTGAAAAGTTTAAAGATGATGAGATATATTGTGATATAGTACCTATACAAGTTTATGATATTCTACTGGGACAACTATGTCAACATGTCAATTACTCTTGCACCTGTATTATAAAAGCACATATATGAAAAATTAAGGTTGAAAAGAGAATGAACTAAAGATAATGGGAGTTTTAGAGACATGAAAAAGAGAAAGAGTGAGAGCGATGTGTGTGCTACTACCATGAAAGTTCTCTATCATAAAATATTGCTCACAAACTAAGGTAATTATACCTATTGTTTATTAGCAATATAATGGTGAATATAATACAAATCCCACAAGAAAGCACTAAGAATTTAGTAAACTCTCCTAGTATTACCTAGTCAACTAAATAAAAAGGGATAGATATGATGATTAATAATTAAATATAAAATTAACCTACACCTAAACTTTGGTAGAGTAAAAATTAAATAATCACTAAAGAGATAAAACAAAGCATATAATCAAGTGGAAAAAGTAGACATAAATACCATCTAAATAAGAACCCTCTAGCATCATCTTTGATTTCTTTATTTAATTAATCTAGAATTGATTTATCGTGTAGATTGATAGAATTTTCTAAACATTAAAATTTCACTCTCTTAAACTATAACAATCTATCCTTTGGCTGATTCACCTATATTTATAACAAGCTAACATCCCGTTGAATGCATTAAGCTTTATAAAATCTTATAAAAGGTATTACCCTAAAACTAGGAAAATCACGTATGTCTCCCTTAAGCACCTTGCTATATAAGAATAAATACTAGATTTCCCTTTTACCTAGATATATGAAACAATTGGTTGGTCATCATATTTAAACTATAAAAACAAAGAAATAAAAAATAGAAGTTACAAATGTGATTTCAATATTTCAACGTGAAATTTTAAGATGTTGGGATGATTATATTCCTTTTTCTCTTAAAAATGGTTCCTTTGTGCTCCTATAGGGTTTTCCTCTCTCCCTTAGTAACTCACCCTAAGTTTAGAAAATGAAAACTTCTCCTTAATTTGAGTTTCTTATGTCTATTTATAATTCATCACATCATTAAGGCATGATTTAGGCCACATTTATAGCATAGGCCATGAATATTGGAAACTCAAAATTTAAAATAATAAAGTTGTATATCTTTCTCTTTGCTTTCCATGGCCAATTAAATCATCTTAATCAAAGTTCAGATGAAAACATTATAATCAATTTACTAAGCATGCTCAAACTATTTTGCAAATTTAGAGAAGGAAATAAGCCTGTGCCTTAGTTTATGGATCTTTTTATGTCCTTTAAGGATAATATATAGCCTCTGGTTTGACTACATCTGTAAACCATAAGTCCCACAACTTAACCTAAAATTAATACACAACTTTCGACATAGTCGTGTCTTTAATAGTGGGTCTTCTTGTTTCCTTTATGAATGACATATGGTCTGTGGCTGTGTTACTATATGAAATTTTTTTTAATGCCATACAATCTCTCTTTAGGTCGTATTCTAGTTCGTGCCTTTTCCTATACTTACTCATGATGGATAAGGGCTCAACTTGTAAAATTACCTTAAAATACAATAAAAACTAGATAAAATAAAGTTATATAACATTAAATTTAAGCAAAATACTTATAGAACTTATGTATAATTCATTTACATCAAATATATATGCTTACACTTAAGCTTTTACTTATACTCAAACAAATTAATTCCATTAGAATTAACTTAAAATGTAATAATTTTAAGAAAGAATTCAACAATTTAATAGGAGTAATCAAGATTATCCATCGTGCAATTAGTTACAATGTTAATCAATAAGTCATCATCCAGTTTTGATTTATCTCAACAATCCTTCAAACACCAACTTAATTTATAAATAATGCATAAGTAAACATACATGAGAAAGAGCTTCAAAATTTAAATATTTTAATAACCTAAATTAATAAAAAGGTAAATATTGAATTTTTAACTAACAAAGGAGCATTTAGAGCTTTTTTTGTTGAAAAGTTACCTAACCTTTTGACATGAAAACAAACAACTTTTCATGAGTGCTCCTAGTTACTCAGTTTGGTCATTATTTCAAATGACAACCAATACTGCCCTTTAAATTTAATCTTTTCACTTATGTTAAAGCCAACAAAGTGAATGTATTTATGCTCATTTATTCACATATTTTTTCATTTATCTAAACTTATTTTTAGTAGGATACAAAAATGCTTAGAGAGAATTCACTTCTAACTAAAAAAAAAGCCTGCTTATACAAAAATATCATAATACAAATTAAGTATTCATTTTCATAATTATTGGAGCAAATTTTAATCAAATTATTTATCAATGCTTTTAGGTACTTATTGAATCACAAAATAATTAAAATTATAATGTCTCATTTTGATTAATCTTTTTTATTGAAAACAAATTTCTCAAAATTGTTACATTCTAAGCCAATTGTAACAAAAATTGATAAGAATAACAAATAAGATATATAAATCATCAATGCCCTCCCCACACTTAAGTTGTATTAGTTTATAGTTTCATTATGATTTTAAAGGCATTCAACTTATATTTAAATTTTTTAAAGGAGTTGGTACTTAATGTGCTTATGTTTTGTTGTAGACATTATTTTAACTCTCCGATAAAGAAGAAACAAATTTTAGTCTACTTTAGGCTAAATTGAGTGCAATTTTCTTCATAGTTGTTCTATTAAGGAGATATCAGAGTCAATTGAAAGCTAACATAATTGAAAAAATTTTTGAAAAAAGAAATTAAAGACTAATTCAAGCTTGAAAATAACAAGCAATCAAAGAATTTAGAAAGCAAAAATTTGGAGCAAGTATGAAACTAAAATCAGATATGTAATATGATAGATGATAGTTTATTTCTTATTTGTGGGGATTAAAGTTCCAAAACATAACTAGAACTGGTCCTAAATTGACATAAGTGATGGAATTATGATATACATTTTGAGGATGTATGGAAACCTAATTTTGTTGACTCTTAAACACCCAATTTGAACCCTAGACTACAAATACCCTTTTTAGGGTTAATTATGTCACGACCCGGAACCACATCGGGTACATGACAACCGCCACATACCCAGGCTAAGGATACTCATGGTACCTTTAACTCGACTATGCAAGTCTGACTGAATATCTTTAAAAACATTTCGGCAGCACAACGACTGTAATTTGAAAATCCCAAAATGAAAAACACCTATAAATTAGTTTCAAACGCACTTCTATATTCACATTAAAACTTTACCACAACTTCTAGACTTTGAAGTCCACTCAAGAGCAATCTCAACAACAACACTAAATGTTCACACATAAAGTCATTTACAAACCATAAGACGGACAAGGGTTAATTTATAAAATTATAAAACATATCAACATAATCATGATCCACTATACAATAAAAGAACAAAATAGAGCCTACCCACGTGCGGTAATGCCCTAAATATGTCACAAGACCACACGAACTTCGGAAACGGAGGGGGTGAGTACACTATGTACTCAGTGAGCAGAAGAAACATATATCGCAAATAGAACCCAGTACACACCAAAACTGTTCTAAATAACCTTAGAACAGTTTTATACATCTAACATGCACATAACCACTTATGAAATGAATATGTATGACATAAAACATATATTGACCTAGTCTGTGGCTAATGCCATATTGGTTGGGAATCACATAGGCCTAGCCTATTAATCACTCATTCAGTGAACGTAGTTTCCAGTTCTAGTACACATAGGCAGAAAAGCATCACATGTAAAAATCAAATCTCTTCAGGAAGCCAAATATCATAATAAGCCAAAACAATTATATGTGTCACCACTAGTCGGCCAAACTAGTATCCACACCCACCGAATCTTGTTGTTGACTCAACTTTCATCTGTGGTGAGTCTAGACTACGGTCGACAAGAGTGTCATAACTCTAGGTGATGATCTCGTCAGTGACCAGACCTTTAGGTGTGCAATCACCCATGAGCCTTATACAATGGTGTCGTTACAAGGACTCGACTTTTATGTACCAGCTCAAAGGTACGGGGGCCACTTAATCAGTTATGCCTAGCACACGATTGATCGTTTCCTCACAAATCATAAAAAATCATATATAAATATTAAGTACAAAAATCAAGTAAGGTACTATGCCTTTAGTTATCAGTCCAACCGATAAAATGGAACCTTATCATGGCTCTAAGCCAAAAAAAGAACACATACATGCTGCATAAATGACTCGGTGATATGTATGTAGATTCCAAAACATTATTTCATACAATAATAGTCATCTTTTGCACTCTAAATGCAAAGTTGTTCAAAAATGTAGTTTCAGAAAATAAAACGTTATCTTTTACACTTCAAAAGCTGATTTGTTGAAAACAATATCATTTCGAAAAATACGTAATAAAAAAATTAGTTGCACTCTATAGAGTTATTCAAAACAATGTCATTTATTAAATACATAAGTATACTAGCATCTATTTTAGATTCAATTCTACTATGCATTATCTAGGTTCAAAATTCACATACAAGTCATTATGCATTTGTTGGGTTGTCCTAATCCCATTTGAGAGACATGTTCTTCCCAACTCACCTTAAAAAAATATACTCCCTTGACTTCAACAATCCTCATTACGATTTCTTTGATCAATAGCTCCAAAGCCCAAACTTTCCTTTAGTAATATCTTCAAATCCTTTGAGAATTTCTCAAATCTAATAATAGATTTGAGTTCTTTGACCCTAAATTACCTTAGAACACCTTGGTTTGGGTTAAAGAATAAAAAACTTGTTGAAAATTTGGTGAGGGCCGAAACTTCCTCTTCTCTTCCTCTTTTCTCCTTTCTTCTCCTTTCTTTCAATTAAAACAAAGTGTTTCTAATTTCTAATGGTGAGGTGGACTTCCATAAGGTGAAGAAGGGTCTAGAATGTTGACTCTTCTTTGATCAAACATGGTGAAATTACCATTTTGCCCTTAGCTTATGTGAAATTACTATTATACCCTCTAACCTTTCCTAAAATTGCAATTAAGCCTAAGATTTGAGAATGACCAATACTTTTATTTTATTTTTGGTCCTCGGACCTTTGAACATTATAATTAAGCCCTTTAACTTTATAAAATTACATAGTGGTCCTCCAAAAATTAACAGATGACATTTAAGTCCCTTAACTTTTAACAATTTGCAAATAAGCCCTTATGTACATTAACTTTTCCAATTAAGCTTTCTAAGTGTCCAATAAGTCTATAAATCATATCTAATCACCTCTAAGGCATTAGAACACATTTAATTTGGCCACCATGGTTGTATCCATCCAATGGAATTGATTTTACACACTTAGAAGCTTATATGTTAAAAATCTCCGAGATTTCGCATACCGATGAACTCTAAGTTCATGGAAGGGCATATAGCATTATATATCACTGACATAAATACCAAAAGGATTCAAATACATTTTTTGAACTCATATACAATCATGTATATGTCAATATACAGTAGTATCTTCAAGTATAAACTAATACAAAAAGGGCTCAAAGAGTCTGACGTTACAATCACCTTAATATTTGAGAGCAATAACCTAGCTAGGATCCTCACCCACAGTCTCCAATACCAGCAAATCATTAGGTTGACTCCATAGAGAGCACAAGCACTTGTAGTTGACATTCCATACCTCCAACCGACTCAAGATCACCAGATTGGAGAGATATAAGGGTTAGATTCTGGAAGCGCAACAAACTATTAAAGAGGGATAATAAGATCAGATGGCACAGGTAACACAATTAGAAGTGTAGGATCATGGATGAAGGAGGTACTCATTCAGATCACAGGATAATTAGGTTTCACCTCTACTAACATGAGCCATTACATCATAATCGACTCCTTAACAACTGGACCTTCCAAATATAATAGAGGGAATACGCGATAGCATACAAAAGGATAACACTTTTTTCTTCCAAATGGATCCATAGATAGAAATAGAAAAAGAGCATATGGATGACCATATATTAGGCTCTTTGTTTAATATCATTACTTAGATCGAGTTGGAGTCTCAAAACGTTTGACAATAATTTTTTTATTTTTATCTTCATGTTTTCTGTGTTTTTTTATAGTTAACAAGCGATTAGCCTTACTAAACTATATTATTATGTTCTTATTTTTATTTTTATCATTTATTATTAATATATTGAATTACAAATTTTTCATAGTTATAGTTAGCTTAGGTTTCTTTCATTTTATTGTTATTGTTTGATGCTATATTTTGTTTTATTTCATGATTGCATAGATGATAATGGATGGAATTCATGGTGCAAATACAAACTTTTAGATTATAGAATAGGGAAGTATCAGTTAACTTTAACTTTTTCTTCATGTCAATTGTTTTTGTATTCTTTTATGGGCTTTATTGTGTACATTATGGACATTGTACATCTTTAAGTGAGGGGAAGGGGTATTGTGCTTTTGATACAAATTTAATTATCATTCAAGCAAGTTTGATTATTCTTTACAAATATCTCCAATTTGCTAATTCTTATCTTAAAGCATTTTTAATTGTGTTAATCATTGAATTAAGCTAGAATATGAAAGGATGAAAGCATAATTAGATGGATTTTGAAAACATAATTAGATGGATTTTTACTTGCCCCATTATAAATAAATGTTTTGCTTATCAATTTTAAAGAAAGTGCTTAGGATTTTTCACACATGAGCGTAAATTGTGAGGTTTTAAACCTTAGCCTTTTCTTTAAACAATGTTAACCCTATTACAAGTCGATAAACATTTTTGTTAGTAGCTTAATATTTACATTTGCGTTATGAAGGATTGTAGTTACTTGAATATAAAAGATTTGATTTGACAAAGAAGTATCAAGAATGAGAAATGGTGTGAGCTTATGTATTTAAGGTTATATCTTCTCATTTGTTTGCTACCGATGATTCATATATTCTCCTCGTAAACTCATAAGAAATAAATTTAGAAATATTTTTGAAATGATCTTAGTTAAAAAAAAGAGAGAAAAGATTTTTTTAATTTGTTATAGTTATGAGAAAGAGAAAGATAAGATAATTGTGCTATTCAAGATTTTTACACCTTATTTACATTCTAATTAATGACTTAAGCTACATCAGTTCAAATTTTTGTATAATCTTTCTTATGCAATTTACTTCATATTGATTAACCCAAAATCTATCTTTTCCATACCTGATTAAGACCTCATTACACCTTGACTTAAAGAACTCTTGATTTTTGCCTCTAGTTTATTTTATTAAATTGGAGATGTAATATATTAACAAGTTTATGGTTAAGACTCCTTTTATGTATTGAATTAAAATTTTCATTTATGTTCACCCTAAACACTTAAGAGTGAATAGAGTGAATCTTTTGTGTGTAGGTAATCAATCCTATGGCACTTGATTTCAAAAAGTTATAAATATCATTTATGGTATTTGCTTGTGAAAATCTATTATGTGATTATTTGATTATAATTGTATTTTGCTTAAAACTCTTGAGATGTGACATTTGAAGAATGAATAGACAAGATGAGATAGAGGAGGGGGTTAATATTGAGAATAGTAGATATATTTAAATTATTATTTGCTCAAGGAAAAGTAAATGCTTTAAGTGTGGGAAAGTTGACAAGTAGTGATTTAGTCATATTTTTAGCCACATATTTAATGCATTTTTTTATTTATCTATGTATTTTTTATTGATTTTGGAACTTAAATTGTTCATATTTTGTTTCAAGTCTAATTTAAATACTTGGGAATGAATTCAGACAAGTTTGAAGCAATTTGAGTTGTTATGGAAGCATGACAATGTATATGGCCACTAGGAACATGCCTTGTTAAATAGCAAGAAGGCCCTGTTGAAGATACAAGCCTGTGTTTGTGCACGTGTTAGCGCTAAAAAGGGTTGCACATATATTTAAGAAATATTGCCATTAAAACATCCATTCATCTTTTTATAATTAAAATTTCAAATTTTAAAAGTTAATATTGAGCAGCAAAAGGAGGAGGCTCTAAAAGCATAAAGAAAAACCTTAGACTGGCACACACCATGAGGGAAAAAAACAAACCAAAACATCCCTTTGGAATACATTTTTATCAATCTAGAGCAAACTTTTTAAAGATTTTAGGGATTTAAATCTTGTCACATTTGATTTTTAGCTTTTCCTTTAGTTTTAATGTTTCATTTTCTATGAGGAAGAGAAATTCCTTTTGGTATCTGGATGAGGTGAACCTTAGAATGTACTTTTATAGTTATTTCAATTTAATTTGAGTTATTATTTATTTTATTGAGATTTAATTATGGTTCTTCATTATTCTTGAATTAATATTACTGATATGTTGATCCATTTATGATTTCATGCAATGGAGATTGAGAAATTCATTATATTAATAAATCTAGCATAATTAAATGAAATTGCATGGAAACCTAAAGATAGATTAATATAAATATTTCATATTAAGGTCAAACCTAATAATGAAGTTTATGAATTGACTAATACAATTCTTTTATTTGGAAAGAGATTTTAGTTAATTAACCTACAATTATGTTTTAATAGTCTTAAGAAAAGTATTAGCAAAATTGAGGAATTTTCATGATCTAATGAACTTTAGATTAAATTGATTAATAAAATTATGATTACATGGGAAGTCCTAAAGTAATTCAAATTCCATGTACTAATGTTTTATTGATTGACATTTTTCATCCTTTTGCCATCGGTTTGTTTTATTTTGTTGACTTGTCCTTAGTTTATTTTCTTTTATTTTAAATGATTTATCAACATGGCAATTAGAAAAAAGAAACATTTCATCTGCAAAACATAAACTACTAATTTCTATCCTTTTACACTTACTATGAAATGGATGCAATACTA